>PVIJ01002550.1:0-157461 GCA_004024925.1 Scalopus aquaticus | reverse complement strand
TGGTTTCACTTATAACAGGACTATAGGGAGGCCGGGTGGGAGAGAGACAATCAGTGGGGGAGGGAGGGGGGGAGGAGAGAGCCGGAGGGAGGGAAGGGAAAGGGCACAAAATGGAATAGAAAAGAACACAAGGGACCATGGAGATGGATCACGGGTGAATTGGTGGTGGGCTACCCAAGGGGAATGCAAAATGTAAAAGACATAAATAACAATAAAAATATATATTATATTAAAAAAATATATATAACAGGACAATAGGGAAGCTGGGTGGGAGAGAGACACTCAGCGGTGGGGGGGGGGAGGGGAGGATAAGGGCACAAAATAGAAGAGAGGAGAATACAGGGGACCATGGAGATGGATCACGGGTGAATTGGTGGTGGGTTGCCCAAGGGGAATACAAAATGTAAAAGACATAAATAACAATAAATAATAAATAAATAAACAACTTACCATTAAAAAAATAATAATAAAGTCCACTGCTACTAAAAAAAAAAAAAGAAATGTAGAAAAGAGAAAGAGAACAATGCATCTGTACGTGTATATATGTATATATAGATTATTCAACAGTTGAATCTATTTTATTAAATATATATACATATATATTGTTATATACCATTAAATATATATACCTGTGTATATATATGTATATAAAGATTTTGCAATGAGTCTGTAACTTACATCTCTCAATTCTTTCTTCACTGGAGCCATTACCCGTTGCCAAAGGCAGTCACTACTCATTCTATGTTGCCCTGACATAGGACAGTTGATAAAAGGGTCCAGAGACTGAAACTTTGAATAGCAAACAGACCATGACTCCGACACCTTGTTCCAATCAATGACTTTGAATCTGATTCATTACAGTTCATGCTCCTCCTCTTTGCATATGAGTTGGTTAAAGCTGTGTGGGGAGGGGGGGCAGGGTAGCAAAGGGTGTGCTAAACTGACTGGAGCTTTCCCTAGTGACCTGAATAACAGCACTACCTAAGAATCTTATAGGAAGTTTTGTGTTTCTAATACAAAAGCAAAACGATTATGAAAGGAAATTAAGGAAATGAGCTCTCATTTTCCTGAGGGAAGTTCTATCTATATGGAGACTCTGCAACTGAGTTTATTCACAGAAGCAGACTTTATGTCAAAATTATTCAATTGCAATAATAACTGTATTACCTTATGATTTTTTAAACAACCCATTATCTTTTTTAAAAAAAAAATTAAGATTGTTTTTCTCTTTAAATTTTTTCCCAGGGGAAGCTAATAAAGAACTCGAAGTCTGACTTTCTTCATCCTACTGCTTTCTACTTGCTAGTAATCTTAATATTTCCAGGAAGAAGCAAGAACTTGAGCCTGCTCCCATGCAATGCTCTCCAGGGCCCCTTTGACAGCGCACTGACTGCATTATGTTATGTTGGGCGGGACATCTTTAGAACACGTTCACTTTAATACTTGAAAAACACACTCATTTGTGTTTATCTGTTTCTTGTTTTTCTTGTCTAGATCCCATCTCCTGAAATCCACCGCAAATGCTTTTCAATGGTAAGTACTTCCAGCCTAGTGTTAGAAACTCTGGTTTTCATAATTCTGAATTCTAATTTGTAGGAAATGATGGTCTAGTGTGTTGCCCTTGTAATAATATAAATGCTAATCATTTTTTAAACCACTGCATTCCTTTCTTTAGCAAAGAGTTCTATAGTGAGATTCCAAAGGAATAATAGAAATGCTAATTATTTTGATTAGTACAAAAGGGAAAGTCTATTAAAAGTCCCTGAACATAGTTGCTTCTTAGTTTTATATATTTTATGGCTTCTTTTAAGTTCAAACTCAAGCTATATGCCAGGATATTTTTTATGTAAATGGATTTACTCAAAATGTCCTCCCCAGTTCTTATTTTTAAACAGTCTCAATGTGAGAGACTGAATCAATATCTATTGTGTATTTCGAATCTCCATAATTGTATTGAATAGACAGAACAGTCAAGTGGAGAAATTGATGAATATTACTTTGGGAGAAATAGTTGGTATTATTTGAAAATTTGTTTGGTGTATATGTGTGATATGTGATTGTTTAAAATGCTTCAAATGAAACGTTCATTGAGGTCAGTCTCTTTTCGAAGATTAAGGATTTTTTTTTTAAGAAAATCTGCCAGGTCAGAATATATCTATTCAGAGATAAGTGCTCTGGGTCGAAACAAATCCAAAATAACATATAAATTTGGTGTTTTCAATAAAAAATAAACTATTCAATGAGGTACAATTTAACTAGTGCTGGTCAGAGAAGGCTCAGGGAGGTGGATCATTATTGGTTAATAGACTGAATTCTGCAATCAGAGGACAGTTGTGAATTGAACCCCAGCAGCCTCACTTTCTACTTGTGTGATTCTAAATAGGCTTATTTTATAAGTTCCGGTTGCTTTATCTACTGTCAAGATCACAAGGAGTCATTCATGCCACAAAAATAATGCACAACATCTGGTACATAAAAAGTGATTGACATCTGTATTACTATTACCAGTTACGCCATTACTACTAGTGTTAACTTTTAATATTACTATTATTGTTATTGTTGTTATCTTCTCTGCAACTGCTTTAATATAAGCAAAGTGTTCCCAGGGGAGCTGTGCTGTGTCTACCTTTTCACTTCTTTCAAGGACTTCTTTTGGTTTTATTGACCATCAAACAATTCACAAAATAAAAATCACTAAATGCCTACCAGATATCAGGCTCTCTGATAGGAATGTCATTTGCAATGACACTGGGTTGGGGCAATAGCCATTTAGCACATTTTGGGAAGTATGACAACGGAAATAAAATGGAGAGGGGTGGCTCTGTGAAAGGTAACAAAGAAGCATTCTGAGGGTGAAAAGGAAGGATCTAAATTGACCCTTGAAAAATATTAGTGAGAAATTCCCTAAGGGGGCAAGAGAGGGAACAGAATGAGGGGTGGGCTACTGTATGTGCAAAGACCTGGGCATTTTAAAAAATGGTCTTATTTAAAACATTTATCATTGTCACTAATCGCTTTTGGAGAAAATATGCAAGATCATAAAGCAGTAGCATGTGCGTTTGCAGAATTAATCAGTGACCAGGTTATGAAAGGAATCATAGGCCTTTAATAGGTGGAAGGCTTAGCTTTAATCTGTGAAAGCACAAGGCAGTGGAGAAGTTACTAGTGGACCAGTGATGACTGACTGGTCCTACAGAGAAAGAGCTGAAAGCTGTATCCTGGGACAGTACTTAAAGTTTAAGAGGAGACATATTATGCTGACATGCCAAAAAAAAAAAAAAAAAAAAAAAAAAAAAAAAAAAAAAAAAAAAAAAAAAAAAAAAAAAAAAAAAAAAAAAAAAAACCTGGAGAAAGAAGCAGAGAGGAACAATGGAATGATAAAAACCTGGAGAAAGAAGCAGAGAGGAACAATGGAATGATAGAGAAGGTTTCAAGAGAAAATTAGAGGATTATATGAACAGATCATGATAATTGACTTGGCAGAAGGGAGTTGGCAGCTCAAAAAATGGTACTGGCACTCTGGCTGTGAGTCACAATAAGGAGGGTTGGGGGAGGGGTGATTTTATCTCCATGGCTGGTGTTGAGGGTGCACATGTAGGAGCTAAGGGACTGAGCCTTCCATTTCATTATGCTCTGTTAGGTTTTGGCTGTAGACGCAGAGGCCTAATCCAGTGAGAATCTGGATCACAGATTTAACTCTGAGATGTATTAGAAGTAATAGATGGGGGCCTCTCTGGTGGCACAGCGGTTAAGTGCTGTGCTGTGGAGCTGTTGGCACCGGCGACGCGAGTCCGACGCCTGGCCGGGGAGATTCCCACATGGCACAGCAGACCTCTCCTGCCTCGCCCGCTGCTCCCTTCAGCAGTGTATTTCTATCCGTCTGCCTGTTCTGCTCCCCACTCTGTCTCTGGTGAACCCTCTCGCCGCCCCATGCCTCTGGCCTGTACCTCAGCTTGTATGCATAAATAAATAAATCTTTTTTTAAAAAAAGAAGTAATAGAAGGAACGGCAGTGGGAAATAATGGAGAGAAAGAAAAAGTATGAGTTTGATGTTGTTAGTTTTACTGAAGCCAATAATGTAAATAAAGCAGGCAGCCATGAAAAGGGGTCACCAAAGCCCATAAAAGGGGTTTCTAGATGAAGAGAATGATCAGCTGAATCCAATCCCACAAGGTCCAGTGAGGTTAGTTGTAAAAACTGTCCACTGGACTGGTAGTTAAACAGAGCCTTGATGAAGACAATTTCTAGAAAGTCACTAAACAGTTTGCCATGTTTAGTAAATGAATGAAGGGGACTGAGGATGTTGGCAACTCCTGGACATGTGAAATTATAATTCTGTGTCAAGAGTAGCACCACAGAGCTAAGTCTGGCCGAAGCCAAATATGTGATACAGCACCTGCTCTGCAGGATCTTAACTCACTGTTCTTACTGGTTACCACAACAGCAAATTGTCAGCAAGAGCTCAGCTTTCCTGTATTAGTCTGTTATTAAGGAGGGCTAGACAGTAGAGGTAAATTTTCTGACTTCCAATGTCCATCAAATATTTGAGTCTCAGGTTACTTAACTATCAGTTGTCAACTTGAAAATGGTTGGTCTGGAAATATTTAGATCTACGGCCGCAATCCCAGTTGGAATGTTCACATCCGAAAGAAGTTTGTCTTTCCAACTTTCCAAACTGTTCCATTGGCCTGGAAGGGTAAAGTACATTATCTCCTGCTATTTCATTTTTATTAAAACTGTTTGAACTTGGAAATGAGGCCGGATGGTCCCATTTTCAGAAGGCTGAAGGTCACTGGGTGTTTCTGTTCAAAAAGAGAAAACAATGTGTAACCCCTCTGGCACCATAATCGAAAGAAATAGTGTGGTGATTATAGCCCTGAGCTGAGCTGGCGGCTGCTACAAATACTGGAACTGAATTTGATAGGATCCTGTATTACCTTCTAACGGAGTATCATTCCTTACAGTTCCAAGGTCAATGTCTCTTTCTCAAATAACATTTCGGACCTATAATTGTTCATCTACATGCCAGCAATTATGGGGGAATTGATCAGTCAGTAATTAATGCCATGCTATTACACTTTTTAATTTGTAGATTATGCAGCTGCAAGCGTTCTCACATTTTTAATTTGTATATTATACAGCCACAAATGTTTACAATGCCCTTTTTAATCTCCTTACACTACCACTGCCATTATTCACTATAGATTAATGATACCCTGGATGCTGAGGTTTATTTCATTTACCACTCTTACCAGGAGAGCAGTTAACATTACTGTGCTCTATTACTTAATGTCTTACTGCAGCTGCTAGTGAGCGTTGGTTACCCTTTAAAATATTACCAACCAGTTATTTTTTTCCTTATTTTTTTCAGTCTCTTGTCAACAACAATATGGCTCTGTGGTATTGTTATATTTTATTTCCAAATTTATTTCAACTGGTTCTATCAGTGATATTTAAATAATTCATTCTAAATAATAAATGACCTGCACCCCTCCTTAATGGCCCTTGTCTATTTTAGATCCTATTTGGGGTTATGTGACCAGTACTGTTTTTCTTTCTTCTTCCGATTCCTATTTTTTCCCCATTACCAACAGCCTAGTGAATTAAAAGAAAATTTCAAAGCATACTCAACTCCTTGACAATTAATCAGAAGTAGATATTCTCAGTATTGACTGAGCATATTGATTCTTAATAGTTGAAGGTGATACTGCAAGACTGTGACAGGAGTTACTGTGAAACATCCATCTCCCAATATACATCAAGGTGATCTGAAGTTTCAGAGAGAGGGCTGTACCTGTCTCCTTGATAAGACATCATGACAACTTGAATGCCGACACTACCTTAAGTCAAGGATACTCAACATTCACGTCACGTGATTGATGACGACATTCATGAAAAAGTAATTCAGTGAACAGATCCTGTGCAAGAGGCAGCATGTTACTAGACAGAATGTATAACAGTAGAAGAAACAGCTATCATAAAAACAGTTGTATTCTTCTGAGTAGTAAAGTTGAAAGAAATATTTTAAAAATTCTATATATAATTATTAATGAAATATAGAAATGAAATAATTATTTGAGGCACAGTGAATAGCATGTAACAAGGCATGTGATAGACAAAAAAGCTTTTTATTAAAAGATTTATTTATGCATACTAGAACAAGGGTCTCAGCCAGAAGTAAGGCGGGTAAGAAGATTCACCAGAGACAGAGTGGGGAGCAGAACAGGCGGATTTACTGAAGTTCACTACTGAGGGAAGCAGCAGGTGAGACAGGAGAGGTCTGCTGCACCACATGGGTCAGCTCCCTGGCTGGAGATCGGGGATGGAGGATAGAACTCATGCTCCAGTGGCTGGGGATAACTTGATAGTGCTGAAACTTAATCCCCTGTTCCACCAGAAAGGCTCCCCAAAGAGCTTTTCAACCAAGTAGAGGGAGGAGAGAGATTAGCGCAGGATGGGTGACTTGAGCTGAATTCCAAAGGAGGGGAAGAGAACAGGCTGAGAGTGGACAGAATGCTTCTCCGGGAGAAAATGAAAAATGAATAGATACTTCAAGGGATAAACAGTGGTTTTATATTCAAGGGGCAGTAAAGAGATGACTGTATGTCAAAGAAGGTTCTTGGTGAGGAATAGCAACACTTAAATGCAGATGTTCTGCCATGTGGCAGAGGTTCTAAAACACCAATGAAAAGACTAAACTTCATTCCATGCTGAGAGAGATTTTCTGGGGTGTTTTGATTTGCTTTTGTTTGCTTTTTTGTGACTTTTTAATTGGAATACCATTGTCAAAGCAGTATACTGACCGAATAAATGGTAGACCCTGATATCAAGATTATTTAGGAGTCTCATGAGTTAAATTATATGTGAGGTGATAAAGTTATGAACCACTGATATTATGAATTTACCAGATTTCCTAGACATCTAAGGTACTCCTCAAGTTTTCTTCCGCAGTTTCAATTCTATAAATCCTACCTACTTTAGAAGTTTCAAAACTTGAATCTTTTATCACCTTTCAATCACTAAGAGATCTACTATTTTTGTATTTTAGTGTAATATTGCAGATGCATATGCCTTGTTTCCTAAAATAAAGTGTTATAATCATAGCAATTACTGTGGGTCAGGCACTGTAATAAGCATTTAATTATTTTATTTTATTCATTGCTACAAATGCCTGAAAAATAGGTGCTTTTATTTTATTTTTACTAAGAAATTAGCTGAGGTTTAGTCATTAGCACACAGTCATGTAAGCAGCAGAGTGACAATTTAAACTGTACTCTGTATTGAATTCATTTCTTTGCTCATGCATTTGTTCTTTCATATATCCATTCATTCACTAATATTCATTAAATGAATAGCGGTCTTGACACCAGTCTTGAGTTTGTGCCAGGAATTCCTTAGTGAACAATAATAAGCAAGATGCCTACTTCTTGTTGCTTATTACTGAGCAGAAAGTAAGTGCTACCTATATATTGAACAAATCCTTATAGAATGTAATTGGAAAGAACTTTTATTTACTTTTTCTCTATGTCTCTTTAAATTTATTCTCCTATTCCTGATGAAATGTATATAAATCCCCATGATTGGGGTGATTTTCAAGTAATAAAAAGGTCCCCTTGTAGATAATTAATTTTTTTTCCAAATTTATTGAGAAATAATTGACAGTATAATTGTATATATTTAAAGTATGCAACATGATAATACAATATACATATACATTGTGGAATAATAAGATCAAGATAATTAACACATCCATCACCTCACACAATTAACTCTTATTTATTTATTCATTTTTTTGGTGATAATATTTATTTATTTTATTTTTTTTTTTTAAATAAATCTTTTTTTTTTTTAGATTTTTTTTTTTTATTTATACATACAAGCTGGGGTACAGGCCAGAGGCTTGGGGCGGCGAGAGGGCTCACCAGAGACAGAGTGGGGAGCAGAACAGGCAGATCAGAAATACACTGCTGAGGGGAGCAGCGGGTGAGGCAGGAGAGGTCTGCCGCGCCATGTGGGATTCTCCCTGGCTGGGCGTCAAACTCGCGTCCCCGCTGCCCACAGCTCCACAGCACAGCACTTAACCGCTGCGCCACCAGGGAGGCCCATTTTGGTGATAATATTTAAAGTCTAACACTCAGCACATTTCAAGTATTTAACATTGTAGTATTGTAAGCTATTGTTTCCTTACTTATATTAGGAATTAATTAATTACTTTATAGGAGAAAATATATACATTTTGGTTTATATAGTCCCATAGCCCCATTTTTTCCCTTTTCCTAGACCTTGGCAAACCATTTGATTTTGTTTCTTTGAAATCGGTCATATGCATGTAGTGTGTGTGTGTGTGTGTGTGTGTGTGTGTGTGTGTGTGTGTGTGTGTAGTATATATATATATAGTATATAGTATATATAGTATATATATGTATATATAGTATATATATGTATATATAGTATATATTATAGTGTAGTATATAGTATATATAGTATATGTAGTATATATATATATTGTAGATTATATATATTATTATATTATATTGTAATATTGTAGATTATATATTATATTGTAGATTATATTGTAGATTATTGTAGATTATATATATTGTATATTATTATATTGTAGATTATATTATTATATTGTAGATTATATTGTAGATTGTAGATTGTAGACTATTATATTGTAGATTGTATATATTATACATATATAATGCCATGGTTTTTGTCTTTCTTAGTCTGACTTATTTCACTTATAATCTTCTCTAGTTCATACATGTATAGCAAATGGAAGGATTTACTTATGTTTTATGGCTGAATAATATACCATTGTGTATATATATATGTCACTTTCTTTGCCAGTTCATCCATTGAAGGACATTTAAGTTGTTTTTATATCTTGGATATTTTGAATAATGCTACAAGAACATGGGAGTGTAGAGATCTTTTTGAGATACTGGCCCTCTTTATTGTGGATATATACCCAGGAGCCAGATAAGGACGTGACAAGAAAAAAGAATGAAAAAATCACAGAACTATATGCTTGATGAACATAGATCTAAAAATTGTCAATAAAATACCAGAAAACTGAATTCTAGAGCACATTAAAAGCATAGTACAGCATGATCAAGTCAGATTTATCTCTAGGATGCAAGAATGGATCAGCATATACAAATCAATACATGTTATAATCCAGATTAACAGAATAAAGCATCATTTCAATAGATGCTGAAAAGCTACTGACAAAATCGAACATTCTTTCACAATAAAAACTGTCCATTAATTAGATATAGGAGAATTGGATCTCAACATACTAAGGGCCAGATATGGCTAACCTACAGCTAATATTAAACTCAAAAATAATAAATTGAAAGCCTTTCCTCTAAGAACAAGAACAAGATAGAGATCCCTATTCTTGCCTCTTCTGTTCAAAAGGAATTGAACTTCTAGCCAGAGGAATTAGGCAAGAAAAAGAAAAAAAATGCATAAAAATCAGAAAAGATGTAACTTTAATCTCTTTGCTGACCATATGATCATATATATATGTGATCATATATGTGACCATGATCATAAATATACATATGATACTCCTATAGATAATAAGTCTAGCTACAGTAAGAATGGTACACTTGCAATTTTTTCCCCAATTACTGTCACTTGTTTTTCCTAACCTGGCAGACAGCAGCAATCAGGTCCTCTAGGAGAAGGGGGATGGGGCTGGCGTGCAAACCACCTGGCTTGTGTATAGCTTACTGGCTTCCAATTTGCTGACTTTGATTTACACAGATCTTTCAGGAAGGGAGGAGCATAAATGTGAGCAGAGGTCCTACTTGGTTAGTAATGTGAGTTAGTTTCACTTTCACTGAACCAAACAGGTTGGTAAAACTGATTTGCTCGACTCTGTGGAAGACATGCTGCTCCCTTTCTGCGAATCGTTCACTCGCCTTTAACTCATTGCTCAAATTGCTGGCCTTGGCCGGCAAGGGCTCAGGGCCTTTTGCTTTCTTCTAAGTTCTTTTACCTTTTTTGCTAATTTTTTGGGGGAGACTTAAAGGGTCATCATGTGGACACAGTGAAATTCTTAACATGCATCCTTTTAGTCTTCAGTGTTTAAGAGTAAAGGTTGCCAAGGCACTCAGCCCCTTTTCCCTCCTTCCACATAACCATCAGAACAGGCAATAAACCCATCTCTCACACTCGAGGTTCTCTCTGATAAAAAGCAGGGGACACTGAGTCACTCTCAAAGAGGATTCTGGGGACCCACAACTATAAGTTGAGCTGATGAGGAAAACATCCCCATTCTTAACTAATGAAGGTAGTGAGACCCAGGTCATAGCCACTGCCATACTCAGACTTTCTGTTACATAATCACTTTCTAGGCCTCTCAAACTTGTTTATACCACAAAGGTACAAAGTAGTCTCTCTGCATGTTCTGCAGAGGACTTCACACTTCACGATTTAATATGGCATTTCGAGTCTTAGGACCTCAGTTCCAGTTTAATATCATGATAGACCGTTAAACAAAGAAATAATTTCAACTAGTAATAAGCACCAATAAGAAAACAAAAGGCTAGTAGGGAACAAAAGGGATAAGGAATATCACCTTAGATAGTGTGGTCAGAAGCATCTCTGAAGGGACAGAATTTCACAGAAGACCAATTGACAAGGAGAAATCATGTGGCCCTCAGGGGTAACCACATTCCAGGTGACAAAGGAATGGGTTTCCTTGGTTCTAAAAGCAGAAAAAAAATCCTGTAGGACTGGTGCAAATCCAGTCAGAGAAAAGGGACTGTGGGATGGTGATCCCAGATTCTGAGCCTGAATCAGAAATGCCTGGAGGGCTTGTTAGTCACAGTTCCCAGGCCCAGCCCAGAGATTCTAACCTGGAACTGTAACCAGACACTCCTCATGCTAAGTGACATTGCTATAGGATAAGAGGTCAAATGAGCAATCAGTTTTAAAAGTGTGCAATTTTATTTTAAGACATTGGAAAATTTAAAACAGTAGAGAGGTGTGATCTAATTTGAAATTTCTAAAGATGCCTCTGGATGTTTTTGAAAATACACTATAGGGGAGTACAGGCAAGTATGGGAGGAAGTAGGACATTTGAGAAGTTATTTCTTTTGTCCAGGGAAAGAGTAATCATAGTCTAAATAAGCATGACAGTGGTGGAGATGTAGAGGAATAACAAGACTGGGAATATATTCTGCAGTGTGATGAGAGGAATTGATTATGGGGCTGAGTGAGCAGGGCAGGGGAAGAACGGATCTGCTTTACAGCCTAGACTGGTGACTGCATTTTCTTTAGGGATACATGAATATAATTGCACCCCATAAATTAGAAGATTGAATCAAACAGAACTCAGGTAATTTCTGTATTAATAGTTTATTATATATGGTTTCTGCACTATTTGCAAATATAAATAAGTAAAATAAAATAAGAATTCAGAAAACTTGTAAATCCAAGTGGAATTTGAGACCAGATTGTGAGTGCATGTAATTTGGGAAAAGAAAATATTGTACAGTTTGGAAGCAGATTAATTTCAGGAAATGTTAAAGTTTCATTCTATCTACCTCCAAGGAAACCACTCTAGAAACTATTGTATATTCAACAGAGGCAAAATAAAGACTTAGGACAAACCTGAAGCATTTGACCCAGAGCAAATAGTACAGTGCGCTTCTCCTTTGCGTCCTTCCCTTTTCAACCATACTTGTTCTTATACTTCAGATTTAGGTGAACATCAAAATCAGTGTTAGGACTTACTGAACAAAAGAAAAAAAATTATGGAGTATATAAATACATATATATTTATTTATGAAGAAATGTATGAGAGCATTTTAAGAGAATGCTCTCTTAAAGAGAATTTTAAGAGATTATGACTAGAGAGTAGACAATTCTTAGGTTCATGTGACTGTTTCATACATCTCTCTATTTTCCCCCTTTTATACTTGCCGTCCTCCTGGGCTCTTACGATGTGTGGTCTCTCCACTACATCCACCTTTCTTGTGCTCAGCAATTAAGAGTTCTCAGTAAAACATTCTAATACTGAGCTAGTTAAAAAACAAAACAATGTTAACATTCACTACAGAGAAAAGTTCTGGAACCTATTTTTTCTAGTTTTCTCATTTTTCTTACAATATGCTTTATTTAAGAGAAGCTGAAGAAATAACACAATTAAATAATCTCTACAATGGTGACAAACTTCTATCCAATTGCCAATGATGTCCTTCTTTCAAGGATTTAAATTTCTAAAGCAAAGACCTATCAATTTCTAAGTCTGAGCTCTGTATAGAAAATGATATTTGTTTTAAGCAATACATTTAATTCTGAATACCAAAGGCTCAACATTTTATTTGTAAGGAAATAGTACAAATTGCCCCAACAACCCATATATTCTTCTCTAAGATTAAATCCCATTCAAAGTCAGAAAAAGTAGTTCATAAAATTTCTATTGACCTATAATCTTTGTCTCAAAGAAACAATCAATATATGTTCTCTAAATTAAACTTTGACCAGGAAATATTGCATACAAAAATAAGAGGCTATAAAGTTAAATAGCAAAGTATCTGACCTTACTACTGCTTGAAGTAGTCACTATAGGCCTTAAGTGTTTTAGAAATCATCAAAAGTCCCAAATCAACATCACAAAAAAAGCGACAGGAAATAAGAGTTAATATAAACTGTTGAATATTATAAAGAAGAGTATGTGTAGGTGGAAAGGAAAGAGGTACTTCAATGAGATGGTAGAACACAAGTAATTAATTTGGAAATTCAGATCTTAGAAAGACAAAGAAACACAGAACAATCTACCCAGCATCTACCTCCCAGGGACTTGAGTTAGAGTAGCTGGAGAGTAGGACTAGGGTTCTTGATGAGCCCTAATACTCACTAGTACAACAAAGTTGGTCTGCATTTCAATTGGAATATTCTGTCATCTCTGGCATCTGGCCATGAGCTGCAAAAAGATAATGCTAGAGTTATTCCCTATCTTTCTCACATTCTTAGGTATAAAGAAAAAAGGAGTTTTCTTTCAATGGAGAACCTCAACAAAATGGCTTCAGCTGATTGAAGAAGCACTTCATAGGGTTTCTCCAGGACATGCCAAGGGAGAGGAACACTGATGAACATTCTCAGTAATCCAGTCCCCCAAGAGAAGACCTAATTTGGACACCAGTGCTTCCTGTGGGATATTAGTGATGTAGATGAAACATTTCCAGCTTAATCTTCTCTTAGAGTAGTTTTTCTAACTATTCCAAGAATCGTGCAAAAGACTGATGCATAATTAAACCTTTACACATTCCTGATAAAACATTAAATAAGGAAAAGGAGTTTGCTACTTCATGATGTAAAATTGATTGGATTTTTAATGATTGTCTTTCATTCTGAGATATTTTTCCATGTTCCCAGTGTTAAAATTAAAATAAATTTATTTTATGAAAATGGAACTACAGTGCTGATAAGTTTAAAAATACTTTTGAGTTAAATAGCACTTTCAGTTGTTTTCAAAATATTTTCACACATATTTATAAGAATAGTACTTCAAGGGATAAAGAAGATTTTTTTTTCCTCCTTTCTAAAAACAGAGTTATACAAAAGATTTCATGGAGAATGTGAGGTTGCGTGTTCGCTTCTTGATTGTTTTTAAAGCTAAATTCTAAAGAATAGGAGGCAGATAACTAAAAATGATGTAGAAGGATATTCCAGGCAGCAATAACCTAATGGACAAAGATGGCAAAGGGATTTACATGTTTATGAGAAAGTGAATCTTTCAGCTTATTTCTAACAGAGAATTTCTGGAGGAAAGAAATGGGAAATGAAATGAAAAAAATTAGATAATGCCAAATCATGGATGATCTTGAATGTCAGAATAGATATTCTGAATTTTGTTAAGAGTAGAAATTATTAAAGGCAGTTCTAGCTAAAACCTACAGACATAAAACTGGTAAAAGAGGAAAAAAAGAACCTCATTCTTTTTCTTTCATGAGAGTGTCTAATGCCATGCGATGACATTATGACTCAGCCAATGAACTCTGACTCTCGTTTAGACTGACAGTTCTGTCTCTTTATACTAATGGCATGAATGGAAATTCATTTCCATCTTTGCCCATTAGATTACTGCTACCTAAAATATCCTTCTACATCATTTCTGGTTACCTGCCTCCTATTCTTTAGAATTTAGTTTTAAAAATAACCAAGAAGTAAACAAACAACCTCACATTCTTCATGAAATCTTTTGTATAACACTATTTTTCAAAAGGAGGAAAAAAGAAATTTTTCTTTATCTCTTGAAGTACTATTTTCATAAATATGTGTGAAAATATTTTGAAAAAATAGGAAATGCTTTTTTATTCAAAGTTGTGCCTCCCAACTACAAAGAAAGTACCAAATGGGATTAACAAAAAGTTTATTAAGACCGTCTTGATGACACTGTAAATAAGGCCATCTAATAAAGAATCTCAGTCCATTTCAGAGATAACCCACTTTAGAATTAAGTCCTATAATTGCACCCCAACATTGCATAGACTCAGGATGTACCCTTATTAACACCTCCATCATCTGTTTTCACCTTCCTACTATCACTCACCTCTATAAGATTGGTCCAATATTTACGACTCCAAATTTTGTTGGCACCTTCCTGTGACAGTAGAAGGAAACTAGCCCCTGACAATATCAAATACTGAGGCACCTCGTTCAGTCCATCTTGGAAATCACAACACTTCACCATTTGGTCACTGAAATCAGTCCGTGGAGAAATGTTTTTATCCACTGATGTTTCAGATTCTTAGGTTTGAACATGTGAGGTTTTCAATTATGATTCAATACAGAAGTAGGGTTTTTGGAACATCCCCAAGCCCCTTAAATTGGTTGCCTTCTCACCCTCTCCCATCACCTCCTTTCCCACTGAGATTAAGGAATGTATAAAATACAACCTGTTACTGCCAGAAGGGATTACTACTATATATTATCACTCACAGCTCATTAACCTCAAAGCCCTGCTAACTAAGAAAATCCTCTCTAATGAGGTTTCCCTTGACTGCACTAAAGAACAAAAGGTCTAAAAGTTTTCCCTATTACCAATGTTCCTCAAATTATTGCACTGTAATTAAAATGTAACTTTGAGGCCAAAGAAGAAAAAAAAAGGTTTAAATTTGGTTTAAACTCTAAAAAAGACCTTGTAAAAACTTCTGCTTGTCCTTTGTTAGAAACTAAAGCATAGGCAACCACTCAAGATGGGAGAGGTGGCTTTTCTCAGTGTGCCTGGGTTGTTCTTGCATCACTCAAGAGAGGTAGTCATGGGCCCATGTAATTCATGCTGAAATACTTTTGTAATATAGAAAGTAAAAGTAAATTTCTCACTTCAGTGATCTAAACAGATGCCTATTCATGGTAAAATAACCCCCTAGATAATAGTACAAGTCTACTCTCTCCTTGAGAGAGACCTAGAAACTAGAATTGGGATCAGTAAATTGATGGGTCCTAACGCATTTCTTATTCAGAGCCCTAGAGTCAGGGTTATTTGTATGGTTGCATCACAGGAATTTTAAGGAGTAGAGCTGTAGATAAAACAAACAGAAGGAGCTGTGCTCCCAGGAGAAATTAATAATCTGGTGAAGTAGCTAGAATTAAGTATCCTCACCTCTGAGCTTTGAGTTTTTAAATGCCCAAAATGCAAATAATAATTACCTCTTTTAGCTTCCTTAGAAGCCTGATTTATGTGTGTAGTGTATTCTCAGAGGAACAGACTAAAGAGTTTGGGACTCTTAGTCTGGAAAATGAAGGCTGAGAGGGGAATACAACTACTGCTGCTAAAATGGCGAAAGACCAGCTTGAGGGAATACAACCTTGACCACTGAATCCTGGAAGACTAATTAACAAACGGAGGCTCTCTTGAAACCCAAACAATTTAAATTTAAGACATTAAAGATAAGTCTTACTACACAAAGGAAGAGTAAACACATGGCACGCATTCACTGATTAAGCAAGAAAATCATTGAAATTTGAAAACAGAAAAATCCAGATTTAGAGAGTACTTTCATAATAAGATTCTTAAGGCACTAAAATATTTAGAACACATATATGCTCTTAGCATTGAGGTCAAGAGGAAAATCCTCTGCACCATACTAGAATGTAGCAATAAAAGTCATGGTTATAAATAACACTAGATAAATTCAAGGTAGTGTTATTCATGTCTTCCTTGGAGCTGCAGAAATGATCTGTTGAAGGATAATGTTAAAACAATACTATAGGAGATGGCTTCACTATGCACTCAGGAGGGGAAGGGGAACATCAAATGGGGGTAGACATGCTAAATAGTAATCACCGACACCACAGTCTTCATTCTCACCTGCTATTTAATCAAAAAATATGTTTTTCAAAGTACAAATAGGCAACAAAATGAAAACACACACTTTTTACTGTCAAAAAACTTGCAATTGTTTGCATTTTGTGAAAAACAAGATGATTATGAACCCTCAAATATCCACCCTAGTCGTACTTTTAGCACAGATTTATACTAATATGAGAAAGTATCCACTCTGAGCTAAATTTTCTTCATACTAATTTGGATGTAATGTTAACTATATCATCAGATAATTAAAAACTGTAATAAATACTATGGAAGTGCTTTTAAAAGTAAAAGACACAAAAACTATAAATGCAAAATATATCTGTTAGTAACACATTGATACCTTTTCTTATAAAATTTCCCTTTGCTTTATTTGTGCTAGTAATTAAAGACAAAACCAAACCAAACCAAACTATAGCAGCAATAAGCAGAAAGACTTTTGTGCATGAGCAAATACTTATTGCAAATTTGGTCTTGGAATGCTAGAATTGTGTGTCCTTGTCCACAATACCTGAAGTCTGCCTTACAGAAGCCCAAGATTTGTTAGGAGAATACAAATGACTCTTAAGCTAGAATGAACAGAATAACTTGTTAACTATAGTATAATTAAAGCTGCTTTTTAGTCATTGAAGCCCTGGTACATGGTATGGACACTAGGAACTTGATGGGGTAAGTTGCCCTCACCAGAAAAGGAAACTGTACCTACATTAAGTCCAGGACTGTACTCAGTACCGACACCTAGTGATTCTGTAGTGGCGATTGTGGTCTTGCCCTATGGCTGTTTTAAATTCCCTGTAGGGACAACTGGCTCCCCCAAATATGATTAGAATTCAGTATAAGAAAGTGTGAAATGAATAACTACTTTTTGTTGGGCAAATTTTAAGAGGTCATAAGAGGAAGGAATTGTAAGCTTTAATCATTTGTGTGAGAGTGATAGAGCTAGTTGAACACCTGAATCTCTTGCTACCTAAGTAAGAGCTAATCTTTCATTGTATTAAACGTGCATGTTTGGGGGTTTGTATTGTAGTTAGGTTTCCCTAACTAATGCATTAGTCATTAAACACAAAATGAGCTAGAAGTAATTAGGTAAAAGTCCAAAGAGTTAGTTTTTACAGAGAAGGTCAATTTACAAAAATTGATGGTTTGTGACAGGAATGTCCATCACTTAAAGGGGAGGTTCCAGTTCCCTGGCCCACCTGAGCTGGGCAGTCAGGTGAAGATATAGTAGGCTTGGAGAGACATAGGAGGAGAGAAATACAGAGCAGAGAGAAGTGCTTGCTTCTTGCACCAGGGAATTGAAGAACTGGAAAAGACGTGGAGTTGAGGCATGTGGAGACACTTGAAATGGACACGTGGGCGAGAGACAAGTGGGGAGGCCCAGAGTAGCAACTTCAGTCTCAATTTGTACTTCAGTTGTGTTCCTTTCATCCCAGACTTGCCTGGTCCTTTCTGCCTTTTTCCTATGATTCCCCACCGGAAGGGGCCTTTCATATTTGGGAAGTTTTCAGACCTCAGCAGTCAGCTTTAGGCCAACTTTGTTTAACTGGGCATTTACCCATGAGGGGATGGGTAACTGGGGTGTTTTATTGGGAAACAGTATCCTTTTATTTCTTCCATCTGTATGCAAATTATTCTGTTAATAGTCTTTAACATTTAGAGTATGATTTGTCTTTATGGGGTAGATTGTGGAATCTCTAATTTAGAGTATGCAAATTTGGGAGTCCTCAGGTGCCCCTCAGACTAGCTGCTAATAGTTTGAGGGAACCATTTAGTCCATCAAATTAAGGTATAGTTTCAGAGATTATTGATTCAAACAGTAAGTAAAAAAAAAAAAATGTCTAATCCAGAATTTATTTAACAGCCTTTGGAGTGGGGTATGAAGTAGCAAATTCTCAGTTAACATAATGGTTCCTGTTCAGTGTATTGGCAAAAGACCTCTCCCAAGGATGACCCCAGCACCCTCTGTAAGTCTGAGTCCTAGAAGGAAGTGAAAGATTCACTGAGTGTAAAGTTTAGCAAGATCCAATAGAGAAAACATATGATATCGGTCCTGTCATCAAAGAACTTAGAATAAAAAACAAAAGGATAAATACAAAATCTGAATGAACAAGTATACAATCTGGAGGGAGTTGTGAATTGGTGGTTGTTTTTGGAAACAGTTTTCCCAAGACAGAAGTGCTATATCCCTGAGGAATATTGCTAAAAGGGAGTAACAATGGCAGGTTTGAGCTTTTTTAATGTAGGAACCAAGGAGTACTTCATGTCTGCTTGTCTCTCCTATAGTCAGCTCCACACTGGTACTAGTACTTAAAGAGCCTCTGATAGTTCCAGAGAACTTTCTCACTGCTTCATCATAATTAGCTCTAGGGATAATTTCTGGATTAATCAACTATTGATTAAAAAAAAACCACATTGGTATACATACATATGCATATTCATACATATTTATGTACAGATATACATTATTTATTTATTATTTATAATATTTATTTACATTTTAAAACTTTTCTGGCATATTTCCTGAATAACTAAATTGA
This sequence comes from Scalopus aquaticus, assembly GCA_004024925.1. Lineage (NCBI taxonomy): Eukaryota > Metazoa > Chordata > Mammalia > Eulipotyphla > Talpidae > Scalopus > Scalopus aquaticus. Next base: position 138,588 of record PVIJ01002550.1, on the reverse strand, counting down.
GGTAATGTTCTTTAATTGATGAAGCATGAGAGAATGCACCCCCCCAGATACACACACACACACACACACACACACACACACACCTGTAGATGCATGTATGCATTGTTAAGTGAGCGTATTTAGTCTCGAAAGCTACTGTAACTTGGCATCATGTATTAAGTTTCTTACCAGTCGCCACAAATTACTGTTATTTTTCTCTGTGTTAAATATTTTCTTTGTGGCACAAAAAGGCATGAAAGCAAGTGCTGGGGAAAACTACAAAGACTTCCCTAGCAGTTCTCTGTGATTTTATATGGTTACCCAAGGAGGGGACTGATATTTCAGCCCTTATTTGCAAAAACACTGGGTTAATCTCAGGAGAAGAAATCATTTGCGGGCATCTAAAATTCATCCAGTCTAGCATACCACAAACGGTTTGGTTCTTTCAGTTCCCTAAAAAATAGATACTTTCACTAGGGGGAAGGAACTATTCTCAAACAAAATGTTGGTGATGATCTTTTAGTTTGGAATGCACACACACACACACACACACACACACACACATACATACACGCACACAACTTTTGTTCATTTTATTTTTACACTTATTTTCACTAAAGAACAGGCTAGATCATAAACATTCATAAAGCTGGCAACTGTTCATATGATATGAGGATTTTAATATATAATTTCACCTTCATCTTTATTCCAACAGATACAGGCTCCTTCTTTTCTACACAGCTTACTCTTTTATTATTGTTGGTCTCTTCTAAAAATAGCAGTAATATAGATATCTGTCCCCCCTTATCCATCAACCTGACAACATTGTTGTAACTTTAAAAAGGGATATAATAGATATAAGCCCATCTCAATTTTGATTCTTAGAATTAGGCTACTTGACTGACTGCTCTTTTGTAGGCAGAAAATATGAACTATATCAAATAAAAATTTAATAGTCTCAGTTACTGATTTTTTGGAAATGAAAACATGTAAATATATATGAAAGGAATAAAAGGATTTAATGAATAAAATATCTCAAAACTTAATCACTTAAAACAACATACATGTATCATTTCTGTTGTGTTGGTTCAGGAATCCAAGAACAGATTAGCCGAGTCCTCTGCTTTGTAGTCTCTCACAAGACTACAGTCAAGGGCTGGGGTCTCCCCCTAGAGATCACTTGAAGAAAGAACTACTTCCAGGCTTGGTAACTTGGTTTTAGTCAGATTAAATTATTTATCAATTGTTGGACTGTGGTCTTGGTTCCTTGTTGATTATGAGCAAAGAAGGCCCTCAGCTCCTGTCATTTGGGCCTCTACAACATCATAGTGTGTTTTACCAAAGCCAGCAAGAGAGCTAGTCTACCAGCAAAATGGATGTCATAGTCTTGTAGGGCTAAACCCTGGAAGTGACATTACATTGCTTTTACTCTATTTTATGATTAGAAGTAAGTCATATGTTTAACACACACTCAAAAGGGGAAGGTTGTGTAGGAAAAGAATGTCTATGATCAGGGATCTTATGAAAACATGTCAGAGGCTCCCTGCTACAAAGATTCTAATGATATAATAATACCATGAGTCTCTTTTCAAAATTTATTTGATGCTAAAATTAAATAAATGCAATGTTATTTATTTTGCAAAAGTGCAAATTTGGAAATATAGATTTTTTTCACTGTGTTCAAATTCTAAATGTCTGTATTCTGTACAAAATTGAATCAGCAAATCATTATAATTCACTCACTGGCAAAAAGCCATAGTGCTAGATGCTATAGGGAAGCCTAGACACCCAAGGCAGTACCCCTTCCCTCAGTCAAGTTATAATTGAGAAGGGAATTGAATTTTTATATTTTGTAATTTAAATAATACCATAAGGTGTTTATAAATCCTAAGGCTCTACTAGTAAAATTGAATAAAAAGTAATGGATATATTAAATGCTGTGATTTCAGGTTTGTGAAAAACCAATATGGGCTGGGATAGCCTATGAAATTCCATGAAAAGGGCAACCGTACAGTTATATCATAAAGGCTATGTAGTATTTCAAACAAAAGGGGAGAGAGAATATCCCAAATCAGGGCCAGAGTTAAGAATTTTGTGTCCAAGGGAAACAGCAGAAGGTACATTTAAACTACAGCAGAGAGTTTATCCAATGGTGTAGTAAGGGCTTAAGAAAGTTAGCATGAGCTCAGATTATGGAGCATGTCAGAAATAAAACTACTACGGGATTTGGACTTAATTCTTCTAACATTGTGGAATTACAAAAAGTTTTGAGATATGAGATCTCAAAGACAGTTTTAATGGATAGTACTCTGAAGGATTAACTGTTATTTGAGTCAAAACAAAGAAGTTTTACACTTAGTTAGAAGTCGCACAAAGTGCTGTTTGTAGGAACTGAGAGGGTGGACTATTTTAATTTCAGAGAATTCTGCATCTTTCTCAGAATCAATGGAAACTTGCACTCCTTGATATCTTCAGGTATTATCTAAGTAGGTATTTATTGATAGTTGTTTTGAGATAGTGACTATTTCTTATAGATATTGTTTTCTTATATGTGTGTGTGTGTGTGTGTGTGTGTGTGTGTGTGTGTGTGTTTCTTTCTTTCTAGTAGTGTTGGTTAACCTGAAGCTCAAAGTGTTTTAATGCTGGCAGATCATGTCACTTCTTTGACATTTCCTTCTTGTACTAATGTGCTCTGAAATCTACCTTAGGGCATGGGCACTAAGTTCAGATGGTTTGTTCAGTAGAGCAGATAGAAATGAACATGAAAGAGGGTGAGAAAATTCAGAGATGATCTCCCTTGATTGAAAAAAGATGCTATCTCATGAATGCTTTAGTGTGAGTGGACTTTGGCCTTTGATATGTTTTTGTAAACCAGTGTAACTGTCCTAGTTTCAAGATTTAGCGTTGTAGTGCTGACTAGAAATAGAATAAAAAGGAGTAATTCAAGGTCAGAAGCATCCTTGAAAATATAGCTACACCTCTGACATCTCCTCTGACCTTTGTCAGATAAATAAAAGTCAGACCCTGAAAACTTAACAGAAAATAGAATCACTTCATTATAATTTGATAAAGATGTTATCAAATAATATTTCTTTATTTTTTTATAGATTTATTTATTTATGCATACAAGCTGGGATGTAGGCTACAGGTGTGGAGTGGTAAGAGGATTCACCAGAGACAGAGTAGGAAGCAAAACAGATTGACTGAAATATACTGCTGAGGGGAACAGTGGGCAAGACAGGAGAGGTCTGCTGCACCATGTGGGAAGCACCCTGGCTGGGTATTGAACTCATGCTGCAGTGGCTCTGGATAGCTTCACAGTGCTGCGACTTACCCCATTGTGCCACCAGGGAGGCCCTCAAGTAATATTTCTAGTATAACAATTTGGGTACATGTTAGAGACAATAGAATGTATTTACCTCATTTCACCACCTTTGACCAAAAGTCTTACATTTTTTGTTGAATTTATAAATTGCTACATTGGGTCCACTAAATGATAACTCGAGAGTTAAATATAGGAATGCTGAGGGGTATTTCTATTTAAGTTTACCATTCTAATCAAAATAATTTTACAGATGTCAGTGGCAGGTAAATCTTCCTGCGACTTCACGTTCACTAGCATCATTGAAACTTATTTCCTGCATAGATGTCGTCCCACTACTCCCAGTCACCTGGTTGTGTGATAGCAGTCAAGGGGAAAAAGTTGTCTAGACTACCAGAAAAAATAATTAAGTCGAATGTTTATCAAGTACCACAGTATATGTATGTTGGAAAAATCCCAACAAAACTTGTTAACTAGAATTTGCCAGAGTCCTACAGGGAATTTAAATTGGTAGAATATGTTCTCTTGATACAAAAACATAAAGTCCATTTGCCTCTGCTGCATTGCCTTGACTTTCTTGAATATGTTTCTGAACTGAGTCTGTGGGTATCCTCCATTCATCTTCATGCCTAAATGTGTGTTCACAACTCTGTTTCCATTTACAATAAAAATTTTACTGAAGATCTTATTTATTAACTTTCCTTTCTGTGCCTGAAACCTTTCATTTACCATGCAATTCTATTTTTTTTTATTCCTTAACTATTCCCAGGTGCTGAAAGTTTATTTGTTGGATATAATAAAAAAAAAAAGGAAAAATATGAATAATTTCAGGCGGAAGAAATAGCAAGAGCTAATGTGTGGGTAATGTGATAAATCAATGAGACTGAGAGGTAGACCACCCAGTTTGAGTGAATAGGGATAGAACTGTCATAAGATAATTCTTATCAACCCTCACTATCTCTATATTACAGTGTTATATGATAGAAATTTGATTTATTTTGGAATAATTAGACTTATTTACTGTTCTCTATTTTTTTCTGAGTCTGGAAATACACATCAAGACAATATTTTCATAATTGCATAATATAGCAACACATTGCTCTAATTTTTCTGTATTTACAAATGTCACCTTACTAATAGCTGGGTGCTTAGTAGTGCTACTTTCCGTGTCTTGCCAGCTGTTATGCCTGATATGCTGTCAATTGAGAACTCCAAAGTGATTTAGTGACTATTAAGTGACCTGGGCATCCATGGATATTTTTAACGATAAGAAAAATTTCTCAAGAAGTTAAGGATATACCTCATTCCTGTTGGAAACAACTTTCCTGTTGGAAAATTCTAAAAGATTCAGGAGTGATGAATCAGGAACAATTTGAGGAGGCAACTCACTCATGGAAATGGAAATAATTACTTTTGAACAAGAGGGAATATTTTGTTTGTGCTACTGGTTAAAACGGGAATTTAAAAGCTTCTTAGAGCATTGTTAGAAATAAACAGATAAAAGGCTTTTGTTAAAAAAATAAGTAAATATTTTTTTTTTTACCAATACCAGTGTTTTTGTGGAATGTACTGCAAAAATATTGACATCTCCTATCCCTAAATTATTAGCTTCATTCATCCCTTCTTTTTGGTCAGTGTTGATACAGAACCAAATGGAAACTTACAATATTCTGCACTATATTCCACACTAGTTTTGCACTTTTTCATTTGGTTGACAGATACATTGATTTCCAGGAACTGTCAGCAGAGGCTACCCACAAAATGCAAGGATAAGTTCTTTTTCTGAGAGTACACAGAACCTGAGTTCTGTGAAGAATTCATAAAAGACCTTTCATTGTCCACAGTAGACAATGCAAATTAGTTTAAGAGAATTCCCAATTCTGAATGCATCATTTGGACGTGTATTACAAGGGTCAGCAAACTTCTCTGTAAAGGGCCAGATAGTAAATATGCAAATAGGGTTTTAGGACTTTATGGCTCAGTCCCAACTACTCTACTCTGCTGTAGTAATACAAAGACGATTGTTAAACAAATGAGCATGGCTTTGTTCCAAACAAAACAAAACAAAATCTTTATTTATGGGCATTGAAATTTGAATTTCATGTAATTCTAAAGGATGGTGAAAGCTGCTTCTTCTGTTATTTTTATATTCATAGTTTGTGAACTATATGAAAACAGCCACTTGGTTTGGCTTTTGAGTCATAGTTTGCCAATCCTGCATGTATTCCAATGTATTGTATTAAAATTGTCTTGCTGTAGATCCTATGGCAATTGTAAAAGTAAAAGTCAATTTGGGTGCATTATATAATAAAAGTTAAAAGATATGTCCGCACACAGAAGAACCTTTTGTAGATAGAAATGGAAGTAAGATTCAGAATTCTTACTCTAACAAGGGCCTAAACTAATTGGTTCAATCAGACTCCATTCTCTAGCCAAATAGTTATTTACGGGTTACATATATCAAAGGCCATTGTTTTAATAGTTAACTAGGGAAAGAAGAAAGTATCCCTTAGGTTCTAGAAGAAGGAATATATGTCACAATGTGAACACCAGCTCACTTGGATTTGACGTTGGCTCCAAAAATAAGATATATCCTTTGATCTCTAGAGGGCTCTTGTTTGGTATCCCCACCCATGGAATGCCCTTCAGCTGGGCATTTTGGAATGGATACAATGCTTAGTTTCTTTCTTATAAAATCTATCTTTTATGAGTAAATTCTCTTCAAGGTGTCCTTCTTTTGAATTAAAAAGATTGTGTCATAAATGATCTGTACTATATATTTGGCAAACTGACTGATATTGCTACATTGTAATGAGGAGAACAGAAATCCTAACACAACACAGAAACCTGACACTGGACACTCAGCAAATGCTCAACAAAAGACTCTAAAGTTCTATTCTGACAACATATGCCAACTTTTTAACAATATATACTTTGTAAAACTTAGTTAATTTTGAGTGCTGATGGCAATATTGTAAGGATTCCTTATCCTTTAACTTAAAAAGCTCAAATGTGTCTGTTATTATCAGAGGAAAAAAAGACATAAAAACAAAATTGTCTTGTGAAACAGTAAACTTCCCTTTCCTTTTCCATTATTGTCCAATGAGAACAATCCTTAAAATGGAACTTGATGTTGGTATTTTTCTAAGGGTCAGTTTAGGTTTTTTTTCTTATCCCTCTATTTCCAAACTCAGAGCTGTATAAAATAATCTTAAAACAGTTTTTTTTTTCTAGTTCCTGGCAATGTTATGCTGGATTACCCATAAAGGAATTTGAAAAAGATGTAACAAAAATGGATTTCCATAATTATAGAGAAGTTTTATTTTTTTAATTTGGGGTTACTTCAGAGGTTTTCTGTCAATGTTTCAGCATTTATGTGTCTACTCTTTTCTTTTATTCTACTAATAGGATAGAGTTCAGAGGAGGTCATAGTCTTATTTCTTCCTAAGCATTTCATACAGTCTAAATGTATTTCTGGATTATAGTGGGTCAAGAATACCACACAACTTCTAGATTTGATAAACTGAGGTTCAAGACAAGAAAGAAACCAATAACATCTGAAAATAAAGCTTTGTTTAGGCAAACTGTTTTTTATAACAAGGAGAAAATATGATTCTTTGTTCTACATATTTTTTCTGAGCTATGTAGTTATCATGTTCGAACATAGAGGAAAAGAGAGTAAAAGTTAATGGAGTCTTATTACAAGATATTAGAAATGAAAGGAAGTGTGTCTTTTTTTTAGTATACTGAAAATGCAAATGTTGTGAAATCTGTAAGAGTTGAAGGAAATTGAAAGATGTATCCTTCCATCTTTTAGAGAATAAATATGGGTAAATTAAGAAGACCAATTAAGATATAAAAACAGCAGGCTTGATGGTCTCAAGGCAAGAGATAGCTGATCAAAAGTTTTAGGAAGCTACAGAAAGATCTCTTAGCTTGCAGCAAAGAATGGCATATGAAGTTTGTCAGCCTTAGCGGAAACTAATAGGAGGTGAAAGCATATAAAAATGAAATGATCAGACAAAATGAATGTGGACCTTCAGAGTGCAATATTGGCAAAGTTTTCCCATAGTTAATGGAAAAACACAAAAAGAGACAAAGAACAAAAGATATATTCAGGCTAAATTTTTGGCAGATGCCCAAGAATCAAGTAAAATAGAAATTTCCAAATGTTACTACCCAATAGTTATGCTATTTCCTCCCTCATCACTAAGTTAATTTCTGAAGGAAAAAAGAAAACACTTGAAGGGTCAAAATATATTCTAAATCATCTCCCATAGAAATATATGCAAATGAATAACCCAGACCACCTCTTTTAATTATAGAATGTGACTGATTGTACAAACAAAATAAATTCAATTTGAAAAAAATCTGTGCTAGAAATTATATTGGTATTTGCATAGTCTCTGTGGTAGGTTAAAGATCAGCATAAATTATTTGATACTACTTTCTTTGAGATCTTAGGGTCTGTGGGGGTGGCACTTTCTGACTACTTTACTACTTTTCCTAGAGAATTTAGCAGAAGACCCATGCCAATTTCTGGATCCAATTCTTCAGTAACAGATAGATTCTACTTCCTGCTTCTCAGAACATCCCATTTTGGAGTCCTGAGACACGAAGTAAGAAGTCCAGCTACCCTATGAAGAGATTATTTAGCGATGTCTTGAGGCTACATGGAGAGAGAGAAGCACAGATGAGCCCATTCATCCAGCCATTCCTATAGGGTATGCAATGTGTAAGTGAAGCCATTAAGGACTCACCAGATAAGACTGGTTGTCAGCTCAGTGTCATCTGACCCTATGCAAGTGCCAGAGCTAAGATAGAATTAAATTTTTACTGTTCAAAGTCATCAGGTTTGGGGATTTTTTCATACTCAGCAATAGACAACTGGAACAGCATTGGTTCCTGTAAATGGAGTGCAAGTGTGACAAAATCCTCAAACATGTGGATTGAAGACTAGAGACAAGCAGTTCTCCTTTATGAACACATAAAACATTTGTCAACACTATTGCCTATAGCAACATAGGAAATAAAGAGGAGGCTTAATGAGCTCATGGATTTCAATGGATAGATTTTAATGACAGGATATAGAAATTGACAACTGGCATTTCCTAGTTGCCTATGACAAACTATGATGTGAGAATATTGAAAGAACTTTTAAGTTATTAAGAAGAATTAAGAGGAAATGTAAAGGAATCAAAACTTTAGAGGCTTGAAATGTTTATAATTTCTGATATGTACCAGTAAATAGATTCTCAAAGTAAGAAATGACTTTAGGGCAAACAACAAATTCAATGGGCTGCTGGAACAGTATGGTCTAATCCTAAATGTTTCCATGACATGAATATAAGACTTTTTTTTTTTCTAAATAGACACCTTTGCAAGAATTAAGGGCATGCGTAATAGAGCTTCTGAAGCCCTAAAAATTGTAAAGATTGTACTTTATTGTTAAGTAAGAAGACTTTTAACAATCCTAAATGTGTTGTCCCACAGTAGCCTCATTCGGGCCTAACTTAGAAAAGAATTTATCTTGAAGAGGTTAACATTGGACAAATTTTATCTGAAGAATTGACTTATAATTTGACCCACAGAAAACTGCCAATTTTTAAGTATTAACATGGACATAAAAGTTTAAAGATAACTCAAAATTAAAAGAGATTTTTGGGACCCTAATTTACTACACCAAAAGAAGTTCAAGAAAATTGCTTAACTACAAAGATGTGGTATTTCTGATAGAAACTAAAGAATGATTCACAGTGAAGAGTCAAAAGCCACTCAAATGGTAACACAGTTCCAGGGAACAACACTAAGCAGTAATCAATAAACTGGCAGCATGTACCCTGCTAGGTTTCTGAAATGCTATGATTCAATGACATTTATTACATTCTAATTTTTCCCTTTCTAAATGGGAGTCTACTGTGGCTATTCCAGCTCTCATTATATGCTGTATATATAGGGTCACAGAATGTGGAATATGCCTGTTATGTTTCAAAGGACTTCCAGGTTCTCCATGGAAAAGCTCATTTATAGAAGAACAAAGAACGCTAGCTTAGTTCTCAGTTGACAGGTAATATCAACTTTCCAGGCATGTGCATTAACTACTTGGAAATGGATAATTCAGTCTCAGGCAAACTGCCCAGCAGATATCATCTGAAGTGAGATAAGCCATCCCCACTGAACCTTGCCAGCCCTGAAGTGTCATAAGTAAAACAACCAGATTTACCATATAATCATGTAACAATAAGTAACTTGCTTAGTTTCATGAGGAGGACACAATGACTCTACTCTCTTCACAATTATAAGTAGATAGGACAATAAAGAAGTCATAAAATCAGACAGATCTCTTTGGAGACCACACAACCAAGCAGTTCAGGAAGTAAAGGGAATCCAGTGAGGCAACTGATACTGATACAGATTACGTAATAGTTACCCATGCGCATTGGTTTGAGATATAAGATGATTCAGAAGTTTCATAACTGATTATACATAAAAGACTTTAGTTGGCAAGGTTGACACTATTATATTTTTCTCATATGTCCCAGAAGATATGAGCAAATCCAGATAATAGAGTCTATCAATACATGATGCAGCAGAAGTAGATAAGCTTCTGAAGTGATAATGTATATTTCTTAATACAATGAAGAGGGAAAAAATAATACCAAGAAGGCCAAGTATCATAAACAATCCTGTGGTCAAAATCCTTTAGTTGTAGGTGGCAGAGATATTTGTATTAAAGAAGTTTTCTTAGATGATAAGAAATGATCTAGGAATAGAGATTCTATAAAAACTGCTAGTAAACAAACTGGAGATTATCAAATTCATGAAAAATGAGAGCGAATTGGGTCTGTACCTGAGTATCATTTAAAATGTACTAGCCCCAGGAGTTTAAGTAGTCTTATTGTATATGAAATGTAGCTTTGTCATTACTTTCTCTATGAGTGGAAGATAGTAGGAAAAAAAAGCAACCTACAGATATAATATAGTCATAAAAAATGTTGAATCTTTGACAAACATAAAATTTCCCATTGCTAATCATAACAGAAGAATTTCAGTAAGAATACATTGTTCTTGATATTCATATTCTTAGGCAAGGCAGAGATGCCCTGTACTCTCCCCAACATTAAAGTGCATTCCATTTGTAGCAGGGTCATATCTAATGGAATACACTGAAGTATATTTGAAAAGAGTATTGAAGAACGTACTTCAAATAAGACTATCATTTAAACAGAATCAAGTCCAGTTAGGAAAGTAAATGTAAGCACAGATGATAAATCTTGGCAAAAGAACTCATTAAGCTCCTTAGGATAACATTCCATTCAATTAGCCTCTCAAAACAATCCTTAACATATACCTATGCATACATGTATACCATACATATGTTACATATATGTAACATGTATGTATACTATGCACATATGTGTGTATGTGTATTATTTTTAGGATGTATTAAATGCAAAGGCACTCAGTTAATTTGCAGTATAATATTAAATTACTGAAAAAGAATTAGGTTTCTACTTATGAAATTCTTCAAGGTCCTGAATTAAATCAACTAAACTAGAAGAATTTGCATGCTCATGTTATCAAAGATTTAAAACTTCTCATCCAAACATATTAAAGGTAGGATAATGATGGTATACAAGTTGGAAGTGAAGACTTATTTTTTAGTCATTAAATTTGTTTGCTCTGTTACTCAAATTGACTAGGTATTCTCTCAAATACACCTCCATCCCTTCTTCAGTAGCTGTGCTACACTGGAATCCCCTCATCATTGGTCTTCATATCCCCTACTTTTACCACAAACAAGACACCATTAGTATTATTCACACACTCAGAAGCATGTTCTAGTCACTTGTTCTTGTGGGATTCTTTATCTTTTCCAAGACCCTAGCCTACTATTACCCGTATGATGCATGTGTAATTGCTATTTAAGACATCTTCTGTTTATTTGATGGTTTTGAGTATGCGTCATCCTCCCAAATACAAACCAGTGACAAATATTTCTAACATGATTAAATGACCAACACATAGAAATATAATAAAATATTTATTGGAAATCTATATAAAAGTATTAGGTAGAATCTGTTTTCTTGCAGTGATTCTCATAACTACATGATTCTTTAGTAGTATAAAGAGATTTTTTTTCTTATAACCTAAGGGGTATTTGGACTTAGTCATTTTCTCTAAAGATCATCAGCTTGAAAGGTACAAATAATATCTTATTGGTGTTTTACTTTGCCCTTCTTTGGCAGTTGAGAAGATTAACTTTTTAAATTGTTTTTATTAATATTCTCCATTCCATTGCATAAATAGGGCAGACAGTACATTTTATGACTACAGTGGATAGAAAACATATCCTTCTCCTCTTCTTATTTGCCCCCATACTCTGGGTTTTCACTAGAATACTAGCATGTTCCTCTACCAGAAACATGCTCCCCTAAGACTCACTATCCTATGGCTACAAGTCTCCCATGCCTTTCATCAGATTTTACTGTCCCGTGGGCCCTTTCATTTGGTGTGTATATTATGGATTTTACAAGCTCTAGAAGAATAGGATTACCTCAAGGGTAAAGTCAAGTGAATGCACAAACTTCCATACAGATGAATGATTAATCAGTACTAGGTAGCTTAAAAAACAACGTCAATATGGTGGTAGATAGCAAAATCATGTTTGGAAAAGAAATAAACACCTACAAACAAGTCAAAGTTTGAAGATTAGAAAGAAATTTATAATCTGAATTGTGCACTGATGAATTTTGATTCTAGGCTTCCTCTTCTGTTAAACAGTGACCATATTAGTACCTTGTCAAGTTTCTCACAGGATATCTTACAAGAATCCAATGAGAAAACATATATGAACATAAAGTTCCAAAGTCCCAGAATTTAAAAGCATATTATATATGATAGAAGTTTTTAAGTGTTGAATGATTAAAGAATAACCATGGAAGTGTAAGTTGCAAGGGAAAAAAAGGATATAAAATAGTTGCCTTAGTTTTCTACCAGATCTAAATTAATAAACACCCAAATAGCTTTAAAAAGTTCACTTAAGCTGTTGTGTTTATTCTTGGTTGTTCTTATGAAATATAGTTTTCTTTCACATCTCTCAAAGGGAGATCAGTGAGTTTCAAGGAATATTTAATACCTTTCTATGAAAGTTATATCTATTATAATTTTTAGTATCCTACCCAGGTTGTTAGTTTTATTTCAGACTCATAAAGAGGATGTGGTATACTGTGTTCTTGGCAGAGTTGGGTCGTGACTCATCTCTCGTTGCTGTTCTCTTGGAAGTGCACTTGAAGGGCTTCCACAAAACAGACTCATCTCTGCAAAGCCTGTTGCCATTTAATCTTTGGGGATGAGGATAAGGTACACCACTGCTCTGTCACCCTCACTAGAGTTTGAACTAGCATTATCATTTGGGGAATATATTTTCAAATTAGTACTCAATAAAAAATTATATTTTCATAAAGCCAATTTTCAATAGTTCATGAGCGGGCAAATGGAGGAGAGGTGGATTTGAGCCACTTGGGGAAGGAAAGGAAATCAAAAGTCTTATCAGAATATTTCTGGCTACTCTCTGAATACATGCTTTATTAATCATATCTGCCCTGAAAATCAAGGAAAACTCACCATACTGGGAGTTTGCAAAAGGGTCATTCTTTTTAGCTACTTAAGGTACTGGTATCTGTTGTATATGCCCCTGGGAAAATCACATGTTTCACACAGAGACCAGAAATGATGGTGCCTGCCAAACAAGGCACTAAGCAGACTATGCCCAGGATAGAAACAGCCTTAATAATTGACTTTCCAATATGTTTCAAACAGAAATGAGAGATGGAATTTCAGGGTTTATAGTAAATAGAGACCATGATAAAGATCAAAGATGCTAACAAAAGGCAGTATCCCACATATCCAGAACAATTGGGGTCTGTACAGGTAGCTCTCTCCTTTACCCTGGAAGACAGGTTTCTTTGTGTTGGGGACATACTGGGTAGAAAACAGAATAAACCAGATAAAAGAGAACAGCCTAGAACTGAGGCTAATCACAGAAAGATTGTCCATCTTTCTAGGCTCTCTCTCTTAAGTGTCTCAGAGTAAAAACTGCTGAGCTATCAAACAGAACTATATTCCTTCTAAACCACACAATGCCAGTATTAAACCTGATTTCCTTTTTTGGCCTGGAAAGAGATTTCTCATTAAGACAGATTGTTCTAAGTGGGAGTGTTAAATACACAGTGGTCAAAACAACAAAAACAAAATCAGAATTTTGGTCCATTGGGAGCTCAGAGGGACATCAAGCCCCAAGAATTTCAGCAAACTTTAGCCTGGTTTAATTTATTTTTGATTGAAATTTAACCAGAATTATCTTCCGAATTCCTTAGAAATCAGTACTTGTAATATTGAGTTATTTTTCACAATAGCTTCTACCTTTTTTTTTTTTTTCAGTATTTACTAGTAAAAATCTAAAAGTTTGTTTCAGGGATAGTCAAAATAAGAGAAATTTTAAATGTTCTGAAATTTTCATTGACTCTTAGAAGAAATTAGTTCATATGAATATGACCTAGGCATGCTAGAGCCAATTCTTATCAGGGGTAAGAAGGGATTGTGCACTAGTCTTCCAACTCTGCAATGTGAAGTCATGTTTTTCGCCTGAAATCAGTCACAATGGGAGTGTTTACACCAAAGAAATTGGGAAATGCTACAAATTAGTCTTTATACCCCAAGAGATAGAAAGTCTGTTATTAAATGTTTGCCAGCATACAGTTATCATGGGTGATGTCATATTTATCGATCATTAAACCCTGAAGTAAAATTAAGATTATTAATGAAAAAAACAGCTTAGGCTAGTAAATAAAATGCAGAATGTTTAATATAAGAGACTATTTTTCAAATATATATGTATACATATGCATGCAAATATATATTCAAACAAAATAGTGGGTAATCACACACTTCCAAGAAAAGTAAAAACAGTATTTGTGGTTATATTGTACTAAATGTCCTTTGCAGAATATTTATCATTCAAATTGCTACCATGATAGAACTTTATAGATGAGCAATACTGTCTTCCATGTTTTACAGATGAGAAAACTAAGGCTCGGTGAGGTCAAATGTTCCTGAAGGTCAAATATCTGGTATATGGGGGGGGGGGGAAAGAGTAGCATTTTTCAGTTGATTTTCATGCAGTTTGATGCCGGAGAAAGACGTATATATTATGACTCAAATATGTTCCTAGAAGGGAACTGATATGATTTAATATTATTCTTGGTTCATTTTATTTTCTTAGGTGTGTGTGAGGAGATGAGCCCCGAGCTCATTCCTTTTCTATTGCGCACGCTTAGCTTCATTGAGGTTCCGCACTGGTTGTCCACCAGATGTTCAATGTTATCTCCCTACTGAAGGTTGTGACAAAACCCCAGAGAGTAAAACGATGGCAATCTGTCAACCAGTCATCATTATATATTTTTTTCATTTTCCATTATTCTCCACCTTATGTCACTGTTTTTAGTTTGTAAATTGCTCATTGTTTATTTCTGCTCATTTCTTTCATTACTATTTTTAATTTTAATGACATTCAACTGCTGAGAATATTCTTCAGAGCAAAGCCACACTTTTCTTCAGTGAAAAGAAACACAACAAGGACAGATTAGTTACTCTGAGAAATCCAGAGGTGTTTTGCCAGGTACAGCAGGAAACGTGATGGATGTTCAGCTTTACATTTTAATCCCATCAGATTGTTGCTGAAAATTATGATAGAGTGGTTATTTACCCACACAAATTCTTACAGTTTAAATAAAAAAGGTTGAATTTGAATTATCCTGCAAGCAACTAGAATTTTAGTTGAGTATTTAGAAGTATGAAATGTTAAACTATTGCCTCATTTTTCATTCTCTTTTGTTTGTCTCCTCTGTCTAATTTAATTCTATAAATCAACAAACTTTATTAGTTAAAATTATATAGCAATTAATATGATAAATACAACTAGATAAACATGAACATATCAACAAAGATCCTACCTTAAAGGAGTTTATGTCCCAAGAAAATTATAAATAGAACTTTTATGTGAAAACAAATACATTAAAGATAGATACTAAATGACTATGGGATAACAGAAGAGGGAGTGATTAATTTTCAGCAGGAATATAGAAAGTCCTCACAGAACTAATGATATTTTATCTGGACTTTGAATTATGAAAGCAATTTTTCTATATACATAAATTAAGAAGGGTGTTCTGTGTACCAAGTAAAATATGGTTGAAAGTCACAGAGGGAATGATCATTGGTCTAATAAAGTAGTATGCAATAGATTTGGTACAATGGTAGGAGATAAGGATTGGAAATTTAATAAGTGATAAATTGTGAAGAGTTTGAATACTAGGTTACCTTTACAGAAATTTATCTAATAGGTGTTGCTGGCTTCGTTGGGAGTTTTTAATCATTCCCCTTGTTTATGTATGAGACCCACTAAAGATTGCACTTTAATCTCATTCTTATTCATACTCTGAATATTAAGTAAAAACAGAACCTATCCTTGGTTGAATAACCCTTGAATAAAAATTCTCTGTTCAAGAAATTTATACTACAAATATTTTTCGGCATCCTTAGTACTTCAGATGCTTCTAGGTAATGGACTATCATAGGGAAGAGTACAGACAAGGTAACAGCAAAGTGACATGAAGGGATTATTTCCCAAACCACTTAATAAAAAATTTTCTGAGTATTCATTTTAGTGTGCAGAATGATGTTAATTGAAATATTCAGTATGTAGGAAATTTGGGGGGTTTCAGAAAATAATCTAATTTTCCGCATTACTTGGCATTTTGAAACTAGCTTCCTGTTGCTGAGTATTATTAAACTTCAAAATCCATTAGTCAGTAAAGGTATTGACTGTTACTAATGTATTAGCACATATAACTGACTACCATTTATTGAATGATTATTAGAAACTAGACCTTGTATTTGTTAATAATTTAGTTAATACAGCCTTGTACCTAGGTGGTTATTTTTACTTCTACTTTGTAGATAAGAAATCTAAGATTCTGAGTGATTATATAAATTGACTTTTTCATAATTGATAATTTCTGTAGTTAAAAACCCTTAAATTTCTCTGTATGTTAGGCTCAAATCCTAACATTTTGTGTATGTACTTATTTGTATCTGTTTATTTCTTCATATATTACATAGGGAACTGAATAAGTCATTCAGATGGGATGGGGATAGATCTTTCCATTTATATCCACATAAGTGCTAGTAATTAAATAATTACTGAATCTAATTAAACACCCACTAATCCATCTAAAAATATAGAGATTAGATGAAATCTAAGTGATGTGATATGTATTGTTTCTCTGGGAAATGACAGATAATATTTGTGAAACTAATAAAATATGTTACATAAAGTTGAGTCTCTTCCTTTTAATAAGAAAACTGTCTCAAAAGATTTGTGAAATCTTACCCATTTGATGAAATCTAAGTAATCCGTATCTAATTAATATTTAAAAAATAAACTTATTCCTGCCAATTAAGGGCAACATTTACTAATGAATAATATTTATGTTAAGAGCAAAAATATTGATTTTATTACACTAAAGAAGATACACGCCTAATTGAAGAATTATAAAAAGGCATGTATCTTCTTAGTAAACATGAAAAATGTATGCAACCCTGCATAACTCTTTGATTTTTAGAAAGTAGATTTCTCATAAACATCTAGTTTTCCTTTTCATTTAAAAATAATTGTCAGAATATGTAGATATTGACAGATGGATAGATAGCTATTTGAAAGTTGAAAAACCTAGCAAGTAAATTATCTAGGGATGGTTGTAACATTTTATTATCAACAGTAACTTTTCTAATTATCTTCATTGTGATACAAGTATTGGACTTTTCATACTGTATTTATTAGCTGAAACTTTATTCACAATTGTCTGTCTTAGTTCCTTAAGGCTCTTTAAACATCAGAGCAATTCTTGCTACTAAGGATAGGAACTTGAAAATGGCATTTTGAATGTAGATGCAAATTGCGTTTGCCAAGGAAATTCTGCTTACCCGTTCACTGCAGGCAAAGTTTATCTTCATGTGTGGGCATTGCAGCGTTAAAAATAGGAAGTGCAAATTTAGACCTGCTGTATTATGATCTGTGATCGTTATAAATAAGAACATGAGCAAACCTGGAAATCAAAATGTCTCCACTGGATCTTTTACACCAACTCCTTTTGTTGACTTCTTGAATTTTCTATTATTTGCTTATTTGAGATTCCATAACATAGCTCTTCCCAAACAGCAGCCGAACTCTTAAGAGGTGATCAAATAAAACTGCCAAAAGACAAACAAAATGTATCGATTTTAAATAGAGATCAGATTTCTGTCTTTAAGAGGTATTAAAATAAGAACAGTACAGAAAATAAGTGGGTTCTAGCACATTCGATGGAGATCTGACACTGGATTCCCATTAGCTGTTGGTAGGTTTTTAGTGAAAGTTTCTTTATCTTTATCCCCAGAAATCTCCATTAACCATGAAAATCAGGTTACTTGAACTTCATTTTCCATTCCATGATCATCCTAGGAAAGGACATGGTATGCTATTCTCATTGCTGGACTTCTCAGATTCAGTCGCATGCATTAACCTTCATGGTATTTGTTGAGTTATTCAACTCTTTGTATATCATGAATAATTTCATTAAACATTAAGAATTTACCCACACTGTATCTTTGTGTATTTTTAAATATTTACAATTTGTAATACCAAATAAATATGTAATAGATGGGGAAGGGTTTCTAGGTTTTAATATTGCTTAAACCTGTCATGTACTATAACCTTTTGGGGCTTATATAATATTCAGCTTCTTAATTCAGCGTCAGAGCTGTTATCATATGTTGATGGGAAAATAACAGCCATGTTGGCGCTC
Source organism: Scalopus aquaticus (assembly GCA_004024925.1). NCBI lineage: Eukaryota > Metazoa > Chordata > Mammalia > Eulipotyphla > Talpidae > Scalopus > Scalopus aquaticus. Next base: position 120,381 of record PVIJ01002550.1, on the reverse strand, counting down.
TCCAGTCACTAATAATTCCTATTTTGATTTGATTAGCATATAAATGTTCCTAGATTTATGCAGTGTCAGGGGAAAATGTATTAAAAATACTCCTCAGGGTTCTCTCTTTCCCTCATTTTAATCAGGCATGAAAGAAAGAATCTTGTCATGCATGAAGCCTAACTTGCCTTTCTTCAAATCCTTGACTTATGGAAGTTTCCAGAAAAAAAAATTGGTAAAAGATGACATCAAAGGAGACATTATTTCACAGTTTATGAGCAAAAACCATTGGTGAAATAGACTTTTCTTCATTTTGCTTTCCCAGCATGTCTATAATATGGTGGAAGAGTGGTTAGAGATTCTGTTCATAGAGATATCTCAACTAATCTCTGGCCAGGTTCCCTCACAAATGGCAAGTGCGTCCATGGAGTAATCCTAACTAATAAAAGCGTAGTCAGCCAAATTTACAGAACTGATCTTTGCATATTTTTCTTTCTTTAACACTTTGAAATGTCATATGTATCTATTTTGTCTCTGCCACATTAAGCCTGATCCTCAATATGTGACCAAATAGAATTTTGAGATGCCACAAAAACATTATTACAGTCATAATGACACAACACCTTAAAAGACTCAAACTTCCTTGTATTGGAGGTGAAAATGGAAACAGAGACAGTGCTAAAAAGAACCATAGATAAACATTAAAATTTTATGAAATTAAAATCATCAAACTCCTCTGTCCTCTAAGAAGGCACATTCACTCTCAGCAGTGAGTCTTCCCATGAAAGGAACTTACGTGAATTGTTAAGAAGCAAATATAAACTAATATCTTCCTAGCAAAAGGGGTCATCAATAAATACATTGGGAAAAAAATCTAATTCAAATAAAATATAAAAAAGCAAAAACAGATGGAGAGATTAGAGAGATATGCCTTAAAAATAATTTATGAGTTATATTTAGAAACAAACCAATTGTTTTTCTTGCCCATATGCAATTGAATCTATCTTTCTGATAAATTTTATACTTTTATATGTGTTTTTTCATTGTTGATCATTTTTTAAAAGATTTATTTATGCATACAAGCTGGGGTGCAGGCCAGATGTGTGAGGCGGTGAGAGGGTTTACCAGAGACAGAGTGGGGAGCAGAACAGGCAGATCCACTGAAATACACTGCTGAGAGGAGCAGAAGGCAAGGCAGGAGAGGTCTGCTGTGCTATGTGGGAATCTCCCCAACAGAGCATCTAACTTGTGCCATAGCCATGGACATCTCCACAAAGCTATGCTTAATCCGATGCACTACCAGGGAGGCCAATTGTTGATCATTTTTTAAATGTCCTTGTTCTGAACATATTTCTCAGAACAAATAAGGATCCAATTTTTTTCATAAAATTTTACCTCATTTTGAGTTTAAACATTAAGCCATCCAGTGCATATTTCTGAAAATTATCAGCTATATATCAGTACATATCAGACAGAATTTGCTACTTTATTATAAAATGATCTTACATTTTTTTCTGTTCATGTAGAGCACATTTTTTTTGTTTTTTAAAATCTTAGCTCTTTTCAACAGCAGAACTTTGTCCTCATAGTCTATTCCTAATTAATTCTTCTTACCAGTATAAAGTGGGGTCTCTGTAACTGTTTAGTAGAATATTCATAAATCTGTTCATGAGACCTTTATTATTCTTTTGAATTTTTAGAATTAAAGACAGGTATAGCCACCTACAATTTATTTAGACTATCTAACTTTGTAATTCAAAGTTAAATCTATAGTTCTCCTTGCCTATCAGTCTCTAAAAGATATCATGATAGATTTTTCATAAGGTTCCTATCATTTCTACTTCACCAACTTATTTCTTCATATTATGCATAATTAGGGCTAGACTCAAAGTTCACCTATCATTTCCTTACTTTTCTAGAAAATAAGATTGTCTACTAGTATATTGAAAACTTGTCAGGTTAATTAGAGTACAGCTCCTATATTGGATACCAGGCAGTCATTTTATAAATATTTACCACATAAAATATAAATATGCTAAAGACACTTTATAAAAAACAGGGAGGTGCAAGGTTTTATGTCAATATCATTAGAACTCCGGGGGAATGAATAAAGCTATATATATAGGAAAGCTAGTCTAGATCCAAGAGTCCAATTACAAGATAGTATGCTAAATATATGCTCTAGACTCTCTTTATATTCTGGAGAAGGCAAAAGGCGTTTTGACAGAGAAAGACAATGTGTAAAAATAGGGGAAAATGGAGAGTATCAGAGAGATAGAAACTGAATAGATCAGATTTGTTAAAGGAATAGACCAGACACTTCAAAGCATTTCATGAGAGTAATAGTGAAGACACAGCTGGCAGATTACATGATTTTTTAAAAAAGATTTATTTATTTTTATGCATACAAGCTGGGGTACAGTCCAGAGGCGTGAGGTGGCGAGAGGGTTCACCAGAGAAAGAGTGGGGAACAGAACAGGCAGATCAGAAATACACTGCTGAGGGGAGCATTGGGCAAGGCAGGAGAGGTCTGCTGCACCATGTGGGATTCTCCCAGGCTGGGCATCGAACTCACTTCACGCGCAGCCGACAGCTCCACAGTGCAGCACTCAACCGCTGTGCCACCAGGGAGGCCCCATTTCACTTATTCTGCCAGTTCTGCTCCCCACTCTGTCTCTGGTGAATCATCTCATCCCCCTCCCACACCTCTGTCCTACACCCCAGCTCTTGTACGCATAAATAAATAAAGCTTTAAAAAATCGGGGCCTCCCTGGTGGCGCAGCGGTTAAGTGCTGTGCTGTGGAGCTGTCGGCAGCGGTAACGCGAGTTCGACGCCTGGCCGGGGAGAATCCCACATGGTGTGGCAGACCTCTCCTGCCTCGCCCGCTGCTCCCCTCAGCGGTGTATTTCTGATCTGCCTGTTCTGCTACCCGCTCTGTCTCTGGTGAACCCTCTCGCCGCCCCACACCTCTGGCCTGTACCTCAACTTGTATGTATAAATAAAAAATAAATCTTTAAAAAAAATAAAATAAATAAAGCCTTAAAAAAATCAATCTGATGCTTTATAATTCAAAGATATAATTTTTGATGTTAAAAAAAAGAAACACCTGATAATATATCATGTTGAAGTAAGTCTCAGAGTATAACACTGGGTCAGTTTTTAAAATTCAGTTAATAAACTTCATCACAACAATAGACTGACTAAGGAAAATGAAATGACATATCATTAGATGCAGAGAAAGCATATAATTAAATATAACATACAATTATGATAAAAACTCTCAGCAAACCACAACGAGAATGGGGCTTTCTGAACCTAAACATACAAGCGCGCACACACACACATACACACACACACAAACACACACGCACACACCCCTCTACAGCTGACCTTTCCTAATTTAGGAACAGTGCAAGAATATCTTTCATCATAACTCATATGAGATATTCTAATGAAAGTCATTTTTTTTAATTGAAGTAACATAACATTAAAAAAGCTTCAGGGCTCATTGCAAAAAGTACAGATCTACCCTTCGCTATAACATTGTCCCCTTCTTCCAGGTATACCTAGTTCTCTTCTCCCTTCCCTTCTGGTAACCACTAATTGGTTTTATAGTCCAAAATTTTGCTTTTATTTAGTTCTTCTGTTTATTTTCTCTATATGTCACATAAGTAAAATGATGCAATGTCTTTTTTTTGCCTTTTATTTCAACATGTGTAATTCCTTCCAATTACAATAGCCAAAAATTGTAAACAACCCAAATGCCCATTCATTGTTAAAGGATAAAGAAGCTGTAGTACACAAAAGGAATAGTAGTCAGCTATATAAAAAAGATGAATGTCTGCCTTTCACAACAACATGGATAGAAGGATTATTTTTTTGCAGCTAGATGTTCTTCAGCCAATATAAAAAGACCTTGTCATATATCTCAACTTATACAAAATTAACAAAAAATTGTGTGTAGTACTACATGTAAAACAACACACTCACAAATAAGCATAATAGAAAATCATTGTGCTTTAGGTTGGTGATGAATTTTTAGGTATAACAAAAGCAGGTTCCATAAAAGCAAAAAAAAATTGTTATTGGAATAACAAAGTGTGCTTTTTAAAATCATTGTTATGAAAATGAATAGTTAATGACACATTTAACTATAAACCATGTACCTGATAATGGACTTGCATTTCAAACTTTTATAATTCAGAAATAAGGAAACAATCCAGTTAAAAGAAATGGAAAATAGAACTGAATGGACTTTTCAACAAAGGAGATACATGAGATAAATGAGAACTAAGTATATAAAATTTCTCAATATCATTAGTTTTTAGAAATACGCAAATTAAAACTATAATGAGATATTACTACATCTCATATACTACCTGAATTACTAATATAAAAAGACACTGTCATTACCAAATTGTGGCATGTATGAGAATAACAAAAACTTTCATTCATTGTCAATGGAAAGGCAAAAATGGTACAGTTATCATCAAGAATCAATTTGGCAGTTTCTAATAATATTAAGTATGAGCGCCATATAACTGACCTCGCTCTAGTCTAGATATTTCCCATAGAAAGACAAAATTGAAGTTCAAATGTATTTTGAAATGTTTATTCATAATTACCCAAATGGGGAATATTCTTCAGTAGATGAATAAGTATGCAAGTGGAATGCTCAGCAGTGAAACAGTAAACTATTGTTTACACGATAACACAGATGAATCATAAATTGACTTTTCTAAGTGAATGAAGGTAAATTCATGAGGCTACAGATTTTGTGATTCCACATAGATGAAATTCTGAAAGTGGTAAAACCTTAGGGGTGGAGAACAGATCCGTGTCTTTTAGGTGATGATGCAGGTAGGAGGGGAGGATGATAAAAAGCTTTGTTTCACACTGGTAGTGGATGCATGACTGTATGCATTAATCAAGACTTTCAGAATTGTACACCACAAAGAGTGAAACTGGCTAGATGTAAATAAAATTCAAATCACCAGATTATTGGGGGGATCCTAGATTAAAGTCCAGTGACAAATGGATCTAATTTTATTACAAATATAAAACATTACTGTAGGAATGGAGAAAGGTACTGAACTGAATAACCTTGCATAAATAGCACTTTGACTAGATACTGTAAGACTAAATGAAAAATAACTGTATATGTGCATTGCATTATAGTTGGTAAATTTGTTTTCCACAGAGGAATAGATTAGCGATTCTGATATTATTTTACCTATATACCAGGATTGAGCAAATAAATAATTTGTTGATAACAGGAACCAGTTTTCTCACTGTCAGGAAAGAAGTTATAAATAAACATGGAGAGAAGACTATAATTATCCTGCATTGCTGCATTCATGTGTGAGCATGTGTATCACTTGGTGTACGTATGTGCTCTACCTTTGTACACAGAGCCACTAGAAGTGGCACTCAAGTAGCAAAAGTACAGTGACTGCGCAGATCTTGGTTTCCAAATCCAGTTCTCCAGATCAAGGAACCAGAAATGGCTAATTTCAAAGCTGAGGCAAAGAAAATATGCCATGATTCTGGAGTAGTTTCAGAAGTTAAGGAAGTGCAAATGAAAAAAGACATGCTATATAAGAAGATACAGGGGTCAATCTGAAAAAAACTTCCAAAGTCTAAAGCAGTAATTAGGCAACAAAATAAGTCCAGAAGATACTGGATTATAATGGAGTGAATTTAAAGATATACATGAACATATATAATATAAACTGATGATTGAATAATAATTAAATAGTAACTAATTAATAATTTGACAGTGTTCTTCCTAGAAGCATCTTGATAAATAAATGTAGAAGGAATGAGAGAAATAGAAAATATCATTAGTACACTACAGTAATAATTACTTCAGGCAAGATCCACTAATGAAAGCTAAAATTAGTGAGTGAAACTTGAAGGAGAAATAGGAAATTTGCATATCCTTAAAGTGATTATCCATAATATGTATTAATAACTGAGGTGGTGTTAACATATATTCACAAATTCTTTGATACTTCTCTCTCCAGGAGGTGGAGCTTAATTTCTCTGCCTTTAACTGTGAGCTTACTATCTTATTTGCAAAACATAGAGTATGTAAAGAAGAAAACAGTTATGTCACAATGGAGAGAATCTGGCAACATCACCATAATCAGGTGACTAAGAATAATATCACCAGGATTAAACCATTTTTATATTAAGTACTCCCTGATATGATATAATTAGAAGAATACTTCACTTTTCTTGTATATTTCACAAAAGTCCATATCTTTATTAAAATCAAGAGAAAACATTCACGTGAAACTGAAGGACATTCTATAAAACACCCAGTCAGTACCTTTTGAAAGTGTCACGTTCATGAGCAAAGAGGAAATACAGAGAAACGTTCACAGAGTCAAGGAGACTAAGGAAACAGAGACATGACAATTAAATGCTAGCTAGCAGTACTCTAAACGGGACCCTGCAACAATGAAAGAACATCAGTGGAAAAAGTAAGGAGCATATATATATATGCTCGTTGTTTTCTGGCCTACACTCTCCATTTGTTCCTAAGTAATAAAATCATCAAGTTGATCTGCTTACATTCTACCTAGTTGAATGTTATAATCCTCAACCTCCTTGCAGCTTTTCTTGACCATGTGACTATTTGTGCTTCATTGAGGTCTAAATAGATGTGATGTCCATAGCATCAGAGAGTTTCCCTCCAATTAAAGAGGCACCCCCACCCCTCCCACCACATCTTACCTGGAGCAGAACCCATACTGGGCTATGAAATTGGATGTCACATCAAAGGAATGGCTGGGCAGACAACAGGAGGCTTCTGGGTTTCCTTCCACTGCTTGGAATTCAAAGTCCCCAGATTCCATTCTTTCAAAACAAGCAAACAAACAAAAACTCTCTTGAATCCAAATTAATCCTAAATGATAAATGTTACTTTTATAAATGTTTTATGTATTCTTTTATTTTTATTTTCCTTAACAATGCTGTGAACTCCTGAAGTTCCCTTTCAGAGGGAGACAAATCTCAACACGTAGTTTCATAGTAATAATCAATAAAAACACATCAAATTGATAAATCACTATCCTACTCCCAAAATATCTAAGGACAAGTCTCCCAACTGCAGTGGAGTCGTGAAATGATTCAAGTTTGTGAAACAAAGTTAGGGTTCACATTTATCTGTGAAGTTTCACAGTACCGCTTTTTAGTGCATGTATATGCTGACCCCTCCCCCACTTCTCAAGGTATTTCAAATCCACATAACAAATATTTAACTCTGTAATGAGTTCACTGTTAAGAACTGAAATGACTATTTGTGTCTCTGTTCATATATTGATATGGCAGTATTTATTGATTTGTATGCTCTGCTTATCACTATGACATTAATCCTTATTAGCACTAATGCAGCTTACCATAAGTCTAATTAAGATTCACAGGGATAAAAATGAGATTGGGACAATTCTTATTTTTGCTTAAACCAGCTTGTCTATTTCCATTTGTTGGACTTTCCCTACTCATCAATTGGAACTGTTGCTTTTCATTAATTCTGCAAAGTAATGTGTCGTTTTGATAGAATGGTGCTGAGAAAATCAGATGTTATTTTTAAGATTCATTTGTGAAAATAGAGAAAAATGAGCGTATTAAGGGAATAAAACTATATTTTATATTAATAGTATTATTATTGATAACAATAACTACCTTTGAGAATTTTTCTTCATCTCTGGGAATTACATTAGCCCTAAATCTAACTGCTTGGGTGCTAAATGGATACAACCTTTACATCTTGGGCAGGGTGAGGAGAGGGGTATTTACTGTGATAGTGTGTCATTTACTTATGTTATATGATTCTGAAAATAGAAATAGATTTAGGTCCACATTTGCACCCATCAGTTCACCAAATGCGTGTTCCTACCTAGTACCCAGTGGTAATGGAGTCTTGAAATAATTTTTCCCTGAATTTAAAATTTGAATATAAGATATGTGCTAAAAAATTACATTACATAATGAAAGGATTTGTGGAAATCATTGAGTCTTTTCTTTGCTTTTCTGTAATGTTCTGTCTAAACCATTCTATTCATATAAACTGTCTATAGAAAGCCTCAGAGAGAAAAGTTGCACTGTTCCCAAACTAAGCTATTCTTTCTGAGCGGGAGTTTACAACCATCATTGTATTTGATCCTCAACAATAATGAGATTATTTCCCATAAAGGTGCTAAAAGGTGTTGAATTCTCAAGGTAATTTTATCTCAAGAGCTGTTCAATCACATTTATGAAGCTATTCATGGGCCTTCTAAAAATATCTGGAATAACCACCCAAATTTCTTTCTTTAGTTAGTTTATTTTTTTCGTTTTGCTTATTTTATAATTTTATGCCTTTGAGTTTTTTTTTTTTTTGAAGATTTTATCTATGTGTGCATACAAGCCGGGGTACAGGCCAGAGGCGTGGGGTGGCGAGAGGGTTCACCAGAGACAGAGTGGGGAGCAGAACAGGCAGATCAGAACTACACTGCTGAGGGGAGCAGCGGGCGAGGCAGGAAAGGTCTGCCGCACCATGTGGGTATCTCCCTGGCCGGGCGTCGAACTTGCGTCGCCGCTGCCAACAGCTCCACAACGCAGCTCCCAACCGCTGCGCCACCAGGGAGGCCCGCCTTTGAGTTTCTTATCTGTTTTTAAGTTAACTTAGTTTTTTAGACTTAATGCATAAACACAAATCAAATTCAAAAGATGAAAAACATAAAGAACATTGCTTCTTCCATCCTTTTCCAGTGCAATCTAATTCCACTTCTTGGAGTTAGTCAACCACTATTACCAGTTTTACATGTGTATGATCATAGACAACTGTATTTATTTTTTAAAATTTATATTTTTTATTTAATTTATATCCTATACATTATTGTTTCCCACCACCAATTCACTCGTGAACCATCACCATAGCCCCTTGTGCTCTTTTATCCCCATATTTTGGTATCTCTTCCTCCTCCTACCCTGTAGAATGTCCCTTATTTGTGATTGCCTACTAGTTTTTGCTTTTTTTTTTAATATTTATTTTTACATACAAGCTGGGGTACAGGCCAGAGGTGTGGGGCGGCGAGAGGGTTCACCAGAGACAGAGCGGGAAGCAGAACAGGCAGATCAGAAATACACTGCTGAGGGGAGCAGCAGGCGAGGAGGAGAGGTCCTCCCTGGCTGGGCATCGAACTCGCATCACACGCTGCTGACAGCTCCACAGTGCAGCGCTCAACTGCTGCGCCACCAGGGAGGCCCTAGTTTTTGCTTTTGTTTATGTTTTGTGTCCTATTTTCTCCTTCTTATTTATCGTTTGACTCTATTATATTTCTCCTATAAGTGATACCATTCGATATTTTTCTTTTTCCTTCTGGCTTATTTTGCCGAGCATGATCCCTTCTAACTCCATCCATGTTGCTGAGAATTGCGTTAGTTTATCATTTTTGATTGCTGAATAGTACTCCACTGTATACATGTACTGCTATTATGCCAATGGTAGCAAATTATGCACTCTTGAAACTTCGATTTTACATTGAGCAATAAACCTTCTAACTCTTTCTATATAATTACTTGGGGAGATGATTCATTCTTAATAATATGTAGAATTCCATTAATAAGTGTAATATTTAATTTGATCCTAATTTTTTGCTAGAATCTATAATGTGCAAAGGAAATGCTTATGTAAGTTATATTTTATTCATGTGTGAGGATATCTGTGCAGTAATTTGTAGAATTTGTTTGGTAAATCAGTGTAAATGTTTTCTTTTTAAAAATTTGGTTAGATGTTAAATTGCAGTCCACATAGACTGCACCAATTTATAATCTATCAAAAATACATTATACTCCATGTATAGGTAGATGTGATATGCTGGACCTGCCTTGTCCTGGTTCCCAAGAGCAAATTGTTAAATTTCTCAGATTCATCAAGCCACTTCTTAAGCATAGCCATTAATAAAAAATAATTTATGGCAGCATCTAGTTATATAATAATACTTAAAGTAATACATACTTAAAACTTATCTCTAATTATTTTAAAATTAGGTGTGCTTTTGAGTTCAATTATATTTATGGATCTGTAATGGTGGATGGAAATACTACATAGTGATGTGCTGCTACATGTGCCTTTCCAATTCTGTATTTAGTGACATGTTTACGCTTTGAAATTAACCATTATGGGAATATTTATGACATTTATAGTGGCAAATGCTAAAAATAAAGCTTTGCTCTGTCAATCTGTGAACATTCAGGAGCACACAATTGTAATTATGTCTGTGTTTGGTCCTTCTGTCTATGTATATGCTGTCTATATGTATGTTTATATGTATGTATATAAGTGTATGTGTGTATGAATGAATGTGTGTGTTTGGTTATTTATATATTTCTAGATGTTCCAATCTTTCTGTCTATTCTGCTAGTATCAAACAATTTTAATTATTACAGCTTTAGAAAAAATATTTCCAGATCACACGAGTCACAAATCACTATTCTCTACATTAAGATTTTTTCCTGGATATCAATGCTTTATAAATTTTGAATTATTTTCCTCTAGAGTTATCAGTACTGAGCTATTTTTAAAAATGAATAAAGTTGAATTTATAGATTACTTTGGGAGATTGACATGTTTAGGATGTTAAATATATTTACCAGGAATACAGTATCTGTTTTTATTTTCTATTATCTTCTTTTGTTTTACTTCAAAGTGTCTCCAAATCTTTGCTTTTCCTCTGGACCCTTTTAAATCATGTTGGTGTTATTTGTTCCTTATAGATTTAGTTAAATTCTTCTTTTGAACCTGGACCTATTTTTCTTGTTTGTTTTGTTTTCAAGTATAGGAGTTGGTAATGGGGATAGTAAATCATTTGGCTATTTTCTCTTTTACTTCTATGGCTATTGGTCTGTTTAGATTTTATTTTCTGGGTTAAGCTTTAATAATTTTATATTTGTCTTGAAAATCATCCATTTTATGCACATTCTCATAGGGGTCTCAGCAAAGCAGTCACTGAGCAGCCACAGCTAGTGCCTGCCTGTGTCCTTCAGGGACATCTGCATTTTCAGGCAGCATCTGCATCTTTTGCATGAAACTTTGTCTAAGCTGGGGGAGGCTCCCTGAAAATGCCCAGGAATTAGTTGATATTTTCTGGGAGCAACATTCAAATGATGATTTGCAGAAGTTGGTATTCCAATTCCTTCACCCCATGAGTGAGGTAAATCTGAGGCTTATGCTTTAAACTATTCTCCAGGTAAGCTCTGGTTAACTCCCCATTACTGTCTTGATTGTCCTTTATGGACAGTTGTCTCTTTGCTTTTTCTCTTTGTCACCCAGCACCTTGAACCTTCTAAATAAGTTAGTTGAACTAGAATCCTTGCCTGAAGATCTGCTCCTGGGAAAACTCAAACTAATGTATAGATTAAGTTCTTGCCCTTTTATCTTTATCTCTGTTTATTTCACTAAACATAGGGTTTTTTTGGTAAATATATCAGCTTTTCTCCTTGTGATCTTTATTATTTCATCAAAACATTTATCTTAATTATTCTCAATTGAGGGAACACCTCCTAGAAAGCATTGAAAATGTGTGGGACTTCTTGATTATCACAGGGAGTGAGGGGAGGGGAGAATGATATTTACTTCCCAAGGCCACAAATGCTAAATGTTCTTCATCGAGCATCACATACCCTTATAAAACAAATGACCTCCTACTCAATACCAACAGAAACCCTGCTGACAAGTCTATATTATTAGGTCTTCCAAAGAACCAAAGTGCTATTGATTTTCTGTTTTATAATTCATCAATTTGTGCTTTAATGTATGATCATTCCTTTTTTCTGTTTACATTAGATTTATTTTTTCTATTTGTATCTCATATAATTGGATTCTGTTGGTTCACAAAGTTTGCTGGATGAAATTTGAAACTGATCCCAGTCAAGGAGGGCAAGGAGAGACCTAAGAAAGAGACAGGCACTCCAGATTGATATGTCATAGATTTAATAAACAAGAGAACTTATGTTACATAAAGCATCTCCACAAAGGGGGAAGGAGCATCGTGGTGCAGTGAACAAGTGCCATTTTCTCCAAACCCACTTACATGCAGTTGCCTTGGAATACAATTCCTGACTTACCATGATCTGGACTTCTTGAATGAGGCCAGCTGGGAAGGAACATGATGGATATATAAATGGAAGTAGGACAAAGGAGGAGGATATACATGAAGGAGAGACATTTGGAAGAGGTACTTTGAAGTGATACATGGATGAAAAACATGTGAGGAAACTGCTACTGGCTCTTAAGGGAAAAAGATTATGCCATTATTTTGACCTCAAGATGGATTATGTGACACATTCTGCATTTTGGGTCTTTTGTTCTGTCTCAGCTCTATGGGGCCTTCATTGAGCATCATACATCCTATTATAATTCTAATTTATTTTTCATATTTATATTTCTTCAATTTTTATAAAAAATCCTCTATATCTATATAGTTATTTTTGATCTTTAGTCCAGTCAAGATTCACTTATATGGATGCCAAGTTTCTTTATATTTCTTTCATCTTAATCAGAACTGAAAACTTGTTTTGCATAACATTGCTATTTTTGAAAAATTTTTATCCATTGGCTAATAACATGTCCTACATTCCTGTCTTATAATTTTTCCCCACCACTGCCCCTTAAATTCTATTGTATCTTTCTCCCCCTCTTCCCTCTTAAACTCAGAGTCCTCATGGTATTTGTTAGTGCCTGCTATTTTGTGTATTTTACTTTGCCTAATCCACCATGTAAATGCCCAATATTTGTCTGATACTTTCTGACTTGCTCCACTATTCATAATTCCCTCAAGCTTCCTCCATTTTGCTATAAATGGCAATATTTCATCTTTCCTGGGTAGCATTCTATAGTGTAGATATGCCATATCTCCTTGACTTAATTCTCTCTCTTTTTTAAAGATTTATTAATGTATGCATACAAGCTGGGGTGTAGGCCAGAGGTATGGGGTGGTAAGAGGATTCACCAGAGACAGAGTGGGGAGCAAAACAGGCAGATCCACTAAAATACACTGCTGAGGGGATCAGCGGGCGAGGCAGGAGAGGTCTGATATGCCATGTGGGAATCTCCCTGGCTGGGGATCAAACTCGTGCTGCAGTGCCTCATGGATAGCTTCATAGTGCTGTGCTTAACCAGTTGCACCACCAGGGAGGCCCGACTTAATTCTCTCTTGATGGACATTTAGACTACTTCCATGTCCTACCTTTTATAAATAGCGCTGCAGAAAGTAAACATTATAGAGCACTTAGATTTTTGTGTTGAGGGTTTTATGTTGTTGGATTGATGCCCGAGAGTGGGACTGTTAGGTCATACTGTATTTCCATTTTTAGCTTTTCAAGGTAAATCTGGATTGCTTTCCATAATGACTGTACCAGTTTACATTCCCACCCTCAGTATAATCAGGTTCCTCTTTTTTTGTCCTCTCCAGCACTTGTTGTGGAGGGTCTTTTTAATAAGTGCCATTCCCAGGGGTGTGAGAATGAGTCTATTTAATAAATTATGTCTTTCCTCTATCAGTCTACATTTACATCTTTTAGTACTTTATTGTGAAACATAAAGTTTTCCTCATATAGATTTTATTTAGTTTTTACTATTTCTAATAATTGTGTTTACTGTTGTCAATGTAAATTGAGTTTGTATTTTCATCATATTTTTTTGGAACATTATTTTTCTTCCATATAAAGGTTACTGATTTTGTAGGTTAATTTTGCATCTTGTTATCTCATATAATTCATATGTCACATAATACGGATTTAACATTTATGTTCTGAGATTTTCAAGATACGTTGTCAAGTTATTATTTGTAAATGGTGATAGTTTCATTCAGTGGTGTGCTGGTAAACCTTTAAAAACACACTCCTGATTTGTAGGGATTTGACAAGTTACAGAATGTTATTCTCATTATAGTTGATTTGATGGTACCAAACCAACTCATACAATGGTTGAAAATATAACCAGTGGTTCTAGTCAACAGTGCTATCAGAAATCTATGGACTCTCGGACACAAATTGTCTATATTCCTTTCTTCATAAATCACTAACTTATAATTGTTTCGCTTATTACATCTTTGAGTAATCTAACAAGGGTTTAAATAATAGCAGATATTGTGGGAATGTTGCTTACGTTAGCAGAGATATTTCTAGTGGACCAGTTCAAATCGCCTCACACCCCCCTGTTTCCAAGGGTAAGGAGTAGCCACCTCTTCCCTTTCATGACCTGTAGAGTATTTAGTGATGCTCTAAGTCTAACAGTGCTCATCACCTTTCCCTCTGATATGATGATTTTTGTTCAGTATTGGGAATTGATAATAATTCAAATAGAGTCTCTAATTTCTCCAACTTGGCTGATGTCCTCTTTCTAGTTCTCTGCCACATAAATACATTTTAGGATTAGGTTGCTGACCATTTCCTTGAGTGTCCAGTGGTGTTCCCAAAGAAAGAAACTGCAAGAAAATGGGGATTTACTATTTCCTTTATACTAGGGATTTCACATTCTCCTGCCAGCACACACTGTGTCTTCAAAACTACAAAATGTAAAAGTTGATTTTTATTAACTGATGGTTACATCTACACCAGATGAGGAATTCCCCAGCCTCATCCAGAAAGGATTTTCCCTTTTATTTTGAGCACAATTTATTGCTTTTCAATAGTTTCAGAAAAAGAAAATGGCTTTAGAACTTAGTAGTTCCATTTTTCCATGAGGGCAGGACCGACTCTCTTTCATGTCTCTACATTATGGGAAGAAAGATAGAAATTCTAGTATGCTCTCTTTTAATATTGTCACTTGAATACTAAAAGAGAAGAAATTAAAAATAGAGAGGTTATTGACAATCTTTAACTCATCTTTTTTCGCAATCAAGGAAATTAGACAGATGATCAGTTTGCTAAGCTCTTTGTATGACTCAAAATACAGCATCTAGACACCTATTGTAGCTACTATCATTTTCCTGTTATGTAAAATTAATTTCAAAGAATATATAAGTTTTCCTCATATTTGAGTGGCGAGTTTATATCCCATGTATATTTGTGACTTGGGGCAACATTCATAAAGCAGAAATATATGTCACTAGATATTGTATACTGCTAGATGAGTCAGGTTTTATTCTTGTGATATAGGGGAGGGAAATTTTGTGCAGTGCTGAATTGTCCATATTATTTATTGATATACATTCTTCTCTCTCATATGCACCAACTGGGCTAGATATTGGGTTTATTTTTATAAATGAACTTGATAAATAATTGAATATGGAACTACCTCTGCTGTTCTGTCCTTGGACTCCTGAGGCATTAAGAATTCATACTTCTCTTGACCTGCAAGCTTCTACTACTATTCCAGCAGCCCTGTGTGGCGTCTGAGACATGTCGCTCAAGCTGAATTGTATAGTGTTTTTCTGATGTGCAAAATGTTGACCCGTGGGAAGCTTCTGGACTCATTTTCATGAGTGATAAACACATTTGGGGAATAGGGTAAGGGGTGGGCAGGCGATTATTTGCCTCTCAGCATGGCAAAGCTACCTTATTGTCACTGCCCAATGATTTAGAAGAAACCAGCCTCCTAGTCTGATTGTCACTTGTTCTGCATCTTCATGGGCTCATTTGTGCTGTTCTCAGGTTGTTGGCAATTTTCAGCAAGAGCCAGATCTCCACCAATTAATCAGGCAAGACAGAGCCCCAAGGAAGAGAGTTGGTTCTTTGCGTTCATTGTGAGTCTTCATTTGTACCTGTCTTGAGTTATGTGCAGAGGAAGAATGTCAGCTAGCTTTTAATAACATTGAATGCAACCTTGTGTTGAGTAAGTTATTAGATTCTTTGTTACTTAATTATTTAGTATCTATGGACCAGCTATTAATATATTAGAAAAATAAGCTTGTTTTTTTCCTAGTTGGTATTCAGAAATTATTATCCTTTGTCTTAGATGTAGGCTTTAGAACTCAGTTTGACTATAACACCAAAATATTTGCATAGCATTATAATAGCTTACTATGGTTTGAAGGAAAGCCATGAAGTTACATATTTATAGTGACCTATAGCTAGAAAGGGATATTTGTGGAAGTGGTAAGCTTAGCAAGGATGATATTGTATAATGGGAAATGTTGCCCTGGACATTATAAAGGCCAGAGAGACAAAGCAGTGTCACTTCAGAGAGAACAGTTTGGGTAGTTTTACATAATATTTGTAAAGGAGAAAAACAAAACTTCCTTCTTTTACATTACAGAAAGAAAATACTTGGTTTTATATTTGCAGTAGTTTATGTCATTTGTCCCAGTCTTTCATCTACAAAGAATTTTCCCACTAAATATATTTTTTAAGCCCAAACAACATAGTGGAGCAAAATTATTTAAAGGCCATTGGAACACCAGTCCTATTCATTTCCAAGTTGCTCCTGGGATGGTCAGAGTCAAACTCCAGCATTCAGCAGCGGTGTCTAGCAAGCCAAGCCACAGCAGGGGCTCAATTGGTCAATTCTTCTGTCAGGCCCTGCAGAGTGAGCACTGGTCCTGGGTCTGGTCCTGCCCTCTTCTGCCCTCTGCCTACGCACCTCCCAGTCGCTCCCCTTCTCTCTCTCTCACTTATTTCTTAATCAAGAAAAGCAAACTTGAATTTATTCCAGTTTTCATGGTTTTTGATGCAGCTGGAGTTTCCCGTTGCTGGGAAGAGGGCAGACCCAGTGCATGAAGATCTTGATACAAAGGGGGAGGTAGTCAACGAATCTGCATTTTCCATCCATATTCAAATTGACTAGGGTACTGTCATTGAGAACACTCTTGGAACAACATTGCTGTAAAGGAAACAATCATATTATTTTGCCATGCTTAATTTTGTCAGCATGGTAGAAGATGATTTATATTCATTATCATATTTAACATTTAGAAAACCCTCATGAGTTAAATATTAGTATTAATTGTATTTATGAGGTGAATAAAAGTAAGGTTAAGGAACTGTGAGTACTTGACCAAGGTTACACAGTGCACAGTAGAGCTGGGATGAAAACCCATGTTTGTCTGACTTCACGTCATGCTGCCTCCCAGATAAGATGTTGCCAAAATGCTTGCCAATGAAGCTGGCAATCTCTCACTCTGGCATCCTCCCTCTCTCCTCTCTATATCCTTCTGTGCCTCCATAATGACTAAATACCCATATATTTTTGGGTTTTGTCCCAAATAGTGTAGGTGAGGCCAAAGAAAATTGAAAATACATTATCTGCTCTCTAGGATTCTGGATTTTATTGGCAAAGACAGATGTCAAACATAACAATATATGCAAGAGATAAATGACATAAATGCATTTATAATGGGATTGACTTGGTTTTGAGATAAATTGTATCTTGGATTTTTTATGTAAGATTGATGTTGATATTATATAACTTTCCTATTTGGCAATGCATCAAGGTCAAGCATACAAATTTCTAATTCTTATTTTACTAGTAAAACCTGGTAATTACTGTGTTTCCTAAACTTTATGGAACATATTACTTCCAAGAAAATTCTTGGAAGAAAAGGAAATTTGAACTGTATTTCACAATAAAAATCATATCAGAGATAAACATCATTACATTTTTTCTTAAAAAAAAAAATAGCACTGATCACCTTCGTAAACTGAACTGACAAAAATGGGAACCTCTCTGACCAAGAATACATGACCTGACTCACAGGAAACAAATATCGGCCACATGAAGAGTCAAGGACAAGGAGTTCATACAATAAACTAGAATTTTAGAACCCTAGGAATACAAAGTAATAAAATGACCCGAAAGACACTGTAACTACACATAAAAGGCAAATTTAGAGTGGAACTCTAAAGATGGAGGTACACCAAAATACTAAAATTGAAGAGAGAAATCAAAGCAAAACCTTTAAGAAGAAAACTGATACTCCTAAGATTTACAATAAAATACAGAACCTGAAAGCAATAGGCTTGGATTCTAACACTGGAGAACAGAGCCAGGTACAGGAGCTTGATCCTAAACAGGGTGTTTAAATTATAGCTGAACCTCTGGCATAGATCCCAAGACTCCAAATTCTCTCCATCATTTTTGGAAAATATTTTGTGGATGCTGCAGTGGGCTACTAAGATCTTTCTAGAAATAAAAGATTTATTTCTCCAGCTACCTTAGTCACTCCCAACTGTCAATCCCCGCTGGGGAGGGCCTGAGCTCGAGTCATTTTGCCCAAACACACACTCATGTCTAGTGACTGGTTGCAGAGGTGCAGGCCTTGGCTTCTCAATCCAACTCAAGAAACCTTATGGGTCATCTCACCTCCAGAACTCCTTGACAGTAGTCAAGGAATATTTCCATTGTCTCTTTTAATTCTGAAAAATAGCTAACTGCAAAAATCTTTTTGCTGTTTTGTACTCCTATATAAGACCTGTCTCTATATTTCCTCCAGTTGGAGCCAAATGATTCTCCCATAGAAGTCCTTTTTCTTTGAGATTTATCATTATGGATTTTATTGGTCTTTGGGATTTATTTTGATTGATATTCTCTCTATTTTAATAGCCTGAATAAAATTGTCTTGATTATTTGTTGCATTTTTTCTTTCACTGATTTGGTGCTATTACACAGGTAAGTTCGTTCTTTGGCTTCAGGCAGGCAATCAGGTATGGCAGAGTCCTTGTGCTCCGTTCCTGGCTATTGTACCCAGACTCCATGTGAATCTAGTTTTTTGTTTGTTTGTTTTTTTCATCATGGGTTCCTGTGTATTTATCTACTGAATTATAGGAGGTATATTTTGATTCCTTCTGATTATTCACTTGATTTTTGGTGAGCATCTTTTGACTTAATTGATAATTTAGTGATCTCTGTAAATATATTGATGGTTTAAAGAGACCTTAAATCTGTTTGTTGAAAGACAGAGAATCTGTCAGAATCTGCCATCTCTGTTTCTATATTTTGAACTCAAATAAATGAGAATTAAGAATTAAGAATTTCATGCCCAATAAGAAGTGTATATCTCTATTTGTAAAAGATTATTTGCCAATCTTGTACTTTGATTCTATGTTTATCTTTGGAACTCAAGTGAATCTCCTGGATAAAGCAGAAAGTTGGGTTTTGTTTTCTGATCCAACTGGCCAGTGTGAGTTCATTGTGGCTTTTCATAGTTTCTTTCTATGCACTCTAGGCCTAGGCTGTAGATCTGCACAGAAAGGAGAGATAGGTGTGTACCCAAACTTTCTGAAGTCCGTGGTACACTAGTCCTCTGTTGAGATGGATCTATGGGGTATGCTCAGAGGTGCTGCATTCTCCTCATTTGCAGTAGAGCAGGGTCTGAATTTGTGCTAGTTCCAGGTCCATGTTTTGGCTAACTTCCTGGGGTGAATGCCCCAAGTAGGTACCAAAAAAAAAAAAAAAAAAAAAAAAAGCCAAAAACCTGCTGGGCTGACTGAGCTCACTGTGGCTACTTGCAGTCTCTTTTGACACACTACAGGTGCAGGCCTGATGTCACATGAGGGGCAAGGGTAGGTGGCCTCTTTAGCTCCCAGGGCAGACACAAATAATCCTGAGAGTAGAGCCATGGCACCAGGACACAAATGAGCGATCTCCCCACCGCTGAAAGCAGTCACTGGCCACCTTGGGACCTTTCGCTGAAAAATTCAGCAGTCTGTGTTCTTGCAGTTAAGTATGCACTTGTTCTTGGCCAGTGCCAAGGGAGAGTCCAGGGAAATGGCAGGGAAAGGGCTGTTATCTCTCACGTGAACTGGCACCATTTCTGACATACTGTTTCCCATTCTGTCCTACCGTTTCCTATGGTTTCTGGCTCTCCTCTTTCTAAGTCACTGGTCCTTGTATCAACAGCTCCATTCTAGATACAATTGCTCCCTTCAGATGCCTATCCTTTCTGTACCTAAATGAAGTGATGACTCAAGGATTCTGTCTGCCATCTTTCCCTGTATTATTATTTTTTCAAATGTAAAATTAGACATAGTTATTTTAACCGAATTACTTATTTAAAGTAAGAATTGTCAAGTGTAGTCATATTCTGAGGTTAGGACTTCAACATGCAAAGGGCGTGAGAGCTTTAACAGTTCAGCCATTAACACTTCTTTTCCAACCTCATTTCTCTTTACTGACTCATGTTTCTCCAGGATATTCTCCAATGAAGCAGCTACAACTTACCCTTTGTCTCCAACTTTGCTCTCTAGTCTCAAATTAAAGCAAGTAACTAAATGGGGGAAAAAAAGATGTTGAAAACATGTTCTCAAAAACTCATAGAAGAAGCGACTTGAGGGAGTGAGGGAGAGGTGATTACAAGTGTTTTAAACTTCTGAAAATTAAAGACCAACATGGGTTTTCAGATTCAGGATTATAGTAGGATAAAAAAAAAAAAAACCTCTGCATGTCTACTTTATTTGTTTGGGTAGATTAACTTGCTTTATAAATAGATCCTAAAATATAATGACTTAAACTCTTCTGAGGGTTATTTTTTCCTCCCTCACAAAATTATGCATGGCAGACACCCAAGAATTTTGAGTGGCTTTCTTCTATGCAGTGATTTATTGAGCACTAATCCTGCCACTTTGTCGCTCTACCTTATGTTGACTTGTCATCCATAATGAGTCAATGGAATGGAAAGGTCTTGAAGAAGACATACCTACTTTCTTAAAATCTTTTATATCTTAGAGAAATTTGTCCCTTGTCCACACTTAACTATGAGGGGACTGGGAAATATGGACATCCATGTGCCTGGATATTATGTTATTGCTATAAAATTAGGACAGATTATATTTTGGTGGATAGCAAGTGTTTTCATCTCATGTATCCTTGCGGCATTACAAAATAAAAAGCTGCAAAAAAAAGAAAGAAAGAAATTCTGGCTATTTATCAAATATCACAGACAGATATTTAAAAAGGGACAGCAAGTAAATGAAAAGAGCATGTGCATGATAATTAACCTTCAAAATTTTGAGTAACACTGTCACTTATGAATTCTTAAGTAATTAATATTCAAAAGTGAGGGCATAGTGTAACATTTTTACTAATGGAGATATTATTTTACTGATATCTACTATTAAATGCAAATATATATAGAAATAATGACAAATTTGAGAGTGACAGACTACTTGTATCTAACGTACAGTAAACAGTAAATAATGAAAATAGTAAATACTCATTCTTTTCCATTGTTTCCTGCTATATTAAGGGAAATGTATTATAACAGAGGGTAGGTTTTAGTCAAATGCTTTTCTGTATCTCTTGAAACGATCCTATGATTATCTACCTTTAACTTTTTAGTGTTTGGGATTATATCAATAATTTTTCATTCAATTTAATTCCTCAAATATCTCTTAAATATATGTCAAACTTAGAAATTAAAAAATAGCATATCTATTTTTTGAATATATGAAAATGTTTTTAAAAATCCATATACTATATTTAAAGAAGGAAAACCTCAATAAATTAAAAATGGAAACAATAAAAATAGTAATCAGAAAAAAATTTGATAATAAAAAACTTTAAATGCCCTTCTAGAGCTATATACAACTTCTATTAAACCCTTTGTAGATGAAAAATCAAAAACAAAATTTTAGAATTTCCAGAAAATAATGAAATAAAAAAGTTTTCTCAAATCTATGGGCCACTAGTAAAGTAAGACTTAGATAATAATTCTTATAATTATTTTTTTAAAGATTTATTTACCTGGGCCTCCCTGGTGGCACAGCGGTTTAAGCGCTGCACTGTGGAGCTGTTGGAAGCCACTACATGAGTTTGACACCCGGCAGGGAGATTCCCACATGGTGTGGCAGACCTCTCATGCCTCGCCCACTGCTCCCCTCAGCAGTGTGTTTCTGTAGATCTGCCTGTTCTGCTCCCCACTCTGTCTCTGGTGAACCCTTTTACCAACCCACGCTTCTGGCCTGTACTCCAGGTTGTAGGCATAAATAAGTAAATCTTAAAAAAAAAAAAAGATTTATTTACTGAAGCATAGAAAAATTGGGGTGTAGTCCAGAGGTATGGCGGGGCAGGGAAGAGGATTCACCAGAGACAGAGTGGGGAGCAGAACGGGTGGAGCTTATGAAATATACTGCTGAGTATTGGTATCACTGAATAAAGTAAGTATCAAAAAATCGGGAAAAGAACAAAACAGCAAACCAAAGAGAGCAAATAGGTATATTGAGGAAAACAAAGCAGAAATTATCAGCACAAAATGCAAAACTTATTTCAACTCTAGTTGAAATAATAAAATAGAAGAAAATAGACAAAGGAAATTTGAATAAATGTAAACAGGGGGACTCTTTGCCTAAAAGTTACCAGTAAATCTTGTGCACAATTCTACTTATACATTTCAAAATCTAGAGGAAATGAATTACTATTGAGAAAAATATAATTGACAAAAAAAAAAAGCAAAAAACAACAACAAACACTATTACAGACAACCTAAACTGAAAAAAAATTGTGGAGCAAAACTGTAAAAGCTAACACATAAATCAGTTGCCTAAACAGTTTTGTAAGACAATTCTATCAGTTCTATAAGTATCAACTAA
The DNA here is from genome assembly GCA_004024925.1 of Scalopus aquaticus. Lineage (NCBI taxonomy): Eukaryota > Metazoa > Chordata > Mammalia > Eulipotyphla > Talpidae > Scalopus > Scalopus aquaticus. The sequence continues at coordinate 97,886 of PVIJ01002550.1, read as the reverse complement.
TTCAAAGAGAAAGAAAATAATGAAGTGTTCTGAATTCTTATCCATACATGTATAATGGATACAAAATGTGATTGAGAATCAACAGAAAATAAAGCTGAGAGTAAAAGCAAAGATAATGCAACAATGATTTTTTTTTTTAGAAAATGAGATTGGTTGCAGGAATGTCATATTTTCAATGTTATAAAACCCAATTATATTATTATATATACATAATAATTTATTATATTGCTAGAAGAATAATGTAGTGATGGCCATAAATCCTTACAAAATGCTTGATTAAATTCAATACACTTGCAGATTTTAGCATCAAAGTACTTAAGTAAAATATTTTTTAAAAATTAAGAAGCAATGTTCAAAGATTTAAGACACTGAAAAAAATAATAAAACTATTTTTGGAAAAATGGAAAAAAGCTTATCTTTGTCTATTATGACTAAAATAAAAGGTCAGTTTTTTTTTTTGAGTTAAGCTTGACCTCTATGAAAAATCCCAACTTTTGTTTTAAATTTAGAGAAGCAAATTATAAAATTTATATATATATATAAAACTTAGAATAGAATATATATAAAACTTAAAATCTCCTAAAATACAGAGTATCATGTTCAGGTGAAAGTTAAAGTGCATTATAGAGTCTCTATAAAATAAAAAAAAAAAGGTAGTATTTGTGCATTTATTACCAGGCTGTCAAGAAAATGGAGTAAGTCCAGACATAGAAATAGATTTGAATGCATTTAATAAATAGATATATGATTATGTGAAAAACAAAGTGTAGCTATTTTGGAAGACAATTTGGGACCTTCTCAAAATGTTAAACATAAATTAACCATTTAACTATCAATTCCAATAATTCAAGGAAATGAAAACATGTTTACAAAAAGACTTATATTCAATTACTTATAGCAGCATTATTTGCAATAGCCATGAACTGTAAATAATTTCCTCAATTTGTGAATGGATAGAGGAAATATGATATATGAATATAAGGGAATGTTCTTTATTACCAAAAAAGCAGGAAGAACTAAAACATGCCACAGTGTGATGGAACATAAAGATCTGCCAAGTCTGGGTTAGGAAGACTTTTTTTTTCTTTTTACTGGAGGTTTTTTTTTTATATTTATTTATTTATGCATGCAAGCTGGGGTACAGGCCAGAGGTGGGTCAGCGAGAAGGTTCACCAGAGACAGAGCGGGGAGCTGAACAGGCAGATCAGAAATACACTGCTGAGGGGAGCAGCGGGTGAGGCAGGAGAGGTATCCCACGCCATGTGGGAATCTCCCCTGTAGGGCGTCGAACTCATGTGGCCTCTGCAGACTGCTCCACAATGCGGCGCTTCAACTGCTGCACTACCGGGGAGCCCTGGGTTAGGAAGACTTTTATCTAAAGGATCACATCATGGAGTCATAAGATTTTGCAATCCATAAAATTACTGTGATGCCTGTTCTATGTAGCCTTGTAACAGGGAAGTAGTTATAGGTATTATCTAAATGAATGGATGGGTAAGACTGTAAGTCAACATACCTTGATTTGTAAAACTAGAAGTTAGGAAGAATTGACCTGCAGGCCACAGCTTGTTGATTTCTGTGCTAAGTGGAAACATGCAATTCAAGAGATAACTCACCATGTGATTCCATAGATTAGATATCCAGGAAAGGCACATCAAGGAATACAAATTAACTGTGACAGGCACTGAAAGTATATTTTGGGAGTGAAAATGTTATATTTGAGAGTGAAAATGTTCTAAAATTGGATTTAGTGGTTATAATACTCTAAAAAAAGTAGTTGTAAAGTTAAAATTGATCAATTTTATGATATACAAATTATATGACAAAATATTAAAATTTCCTAAATATAGAGTAGATATGTAATTATAAAGTCATTTAGTGCACTTTTCTATATTCTTCAAATATTTTATAATTAGAATGTGAAAAGGTAACTATATTAGGTCCAAACCCATGTACTGAAAATAAGATTCAGAGAAGTTACATTACTCATTCAGAATTACAGAGCCAATTAATGCAGAGTCAAGACTCAGATTCAAGCCTCCTTATGTTCGTTCCTTTCACACTGCATTGCATTGCTTATTTATATAAAGGAGAGAAATATGGAACAAACAGACAATATTTTGTTCCTCTGTTTTTCTTTCTTTTTTTCTTTTTTCTTTTTCTTTTTTTTTTTTTTTTTTTTTTTTTTTTTTTTTTTTTTTTTTTTTTTTTTTTTTTTTTTTTTTTTTTTTTTTTTTTTTTTTTTTTTGCTAATTTTTCCATGTTGATCTGCTGCATGAGAAACTAGATTACAGAAACAGTAATAAACTTACAGAAACTTGGAGAGGTAACTTCAAGCATTAGATACATAAATGTGTTTTGGTGGGATTTTTAGTCTTTGAGAGCTCTCTATTAATATTCTTTGTTAAGCTCGTCAAACTTGGAAGGCTTTTTTCTTAGTACAAAAGTACATTGATATTAAATTGTTGCTTATTTGATTTCCTGGATACTTTTTGTCACCTTCCTTTAAACACTTAATCACAGCATATCTACTAATTCAGTGAATCAGCTTCCTAGGGGTTAATATCTTTTATTAAACATATGCAATCTTTAAGTTTATAGAAATTCTTTCTGGAAAATTGTCAACTTGCCATGGCATCTACTGCTTTTTGTGTGTAAAGTGTATGTATATGTATTTTGGATTCTTTCATCTTTTAAACAGCTGTGACCCTCCCCCCCCCCGAAAAGAGCACTTTAATTCATTCCTGCTCACAAATTTTAACAGTTTTAAAATGATTTAAATGTTAAAATATGCCAAAACACAAAACAAAACTTTGATGGAAATTTGATACCCATGATAGTTGTTTATTATTATTCATATCAATTGCATTCCATTTATGTTTGACTTTGACATTTCTGTAAATTGGGGGAAGTCATTAGTGTGATTTCTCTCTATGTTGATTTATATGGCTTGTTTCCTGGCTTGTTCTAGGATACTGACTTCATTTCTCATAAAGGATAGTACAGACCATTAAGTTTAGCAATCTGTATCGAAAAGTTTTGTGTCCAAAACATTTTTTTTTTTGGTAAGATTTTTTCTTTGTAGTAATATTTTTATGTATCAATTTTTAAAAAGGAAGGAGAAAGACATGAATCATGAAACACATGAATCAATTTCTGAATTACTCAGCAATCGTTTCTCTTACTGAACATACTCATAGCTTTGCAAACAGAATGAGATTTGGTGCATATTGAGAGCAATTTCCCACCCCATGCTTTTCATTCCTCTGTATTAAAAAGTAAAACTATAAAACAAAATGAAACAAAACAAAACATTAAGATCAAATAAATGCAAATCATTTGGAATGTGTACAGGTGGCCAAGAGGAAGTATTTAAAATTTTATAGAAGAGACCCAAGCTTATTTAGTGCCAAGTCGAGTTAATTGGGAAAAATGTTATTACTCATGCTATTCTATTAGTTTGGATTTGAAATTATTACTGTGGATTAGGTCAAAATATAGTGCAGAGCCAGCCAACTTTCTTATAAGTTGTTGAATTTTTACTTTTCTCTTTAAAATGTGTATGTACACTTGTGTAAAATAGCCGGTGGCATGTGAAATTGTACATTGGTCTTAAATTGCTCTTATTTGCTAAGGACACTTAAAAGTCTGGATAACCAAAATTTTGTAATTTAACTTTCTTTCCTAGCAATATTTTATTAAAAGAGAAGACATTCTTTTGATTCCCCTACATAAAATGGGCTTTGTGACTTGTACACCTCTATACAAGATAAATAATCTTTGAATTATTAGGTCAGTTTAACTGGCAGTGAGCTTTAAAGAAAAGCAAAGAACCAAAAAACCTTTTGTTTTCTGCTGAATTTTAAGATTATTACTTAATTATCTATAGGAAATAGAAAAGTATCATGCATATTGATTGGACACCCACCAAGCTGCTAACTGAATGAATTTGAGGCTAGTATTGAATGTAAATTTGCAAGTTTGGAAGCTACTTTCCCCAAACTAGAAATTTTTCACCATGTGAGGTAATGTGTAAGTCTTACTGGAGTAGAAGCTATGCATAAAAGTGGTGGGAAAGGTGGTAGAGAATGTTTCTTGTCACATAAATGTCAACACTATCTCTTTACTAATTTTTCACCAAAAAAAGTACTTAATGACCTGTATCATTTTCAGTAGTCTCAATCTTTGTGTGAGCTTTCTAGAGTTTATTTCTTTCCCTAAAATACTAGCTAGCACTTTTAAGTATATTAATTCATTTAATTATCCTAATAATTCTCAGGGATACATACTATTTCATTCTAAATTTATATATGACAAGACTGAGACACAGAAGTTAAATAACTTGCCCAAGATCATCTCAATTTTAATAGAGGAGGGACATAGGCCTTTTCATTGCATTTTACCTTTATAAAAGTTGAATCTTTGTTATGATAAAGAATATTTGAAAGTGGGCCTCCTCAGTGGCGCAGCGGTTGAAGCGCTGCGCTGTAGAGCTGTCAGCAGCAGCGACGTGAGTTCGACGCCCGGCTGGGGAGAATCCCACATGGTGCGGCAGACCACTCCTGCCTCACCCGCTGCTCCCCTCAGCAGTGTACCTCTGATCTGCCTGTTCTGCTCCCCACTCTGTCTCTGGTGAACCCTCTTGCCGCCCCACGCCTCTGGCCTGTACCCCAGCTTGTATGTATAAATCAAAAAAAATAAATAAATAAAAAAAAAGAATATTTGAAAGAAATACATAATAGCTCTAATGGCAGCCCCCACAGGGGCATTCTAACTGTTTGAAATGTAGCATATTTAGATGTAGGACATTTAGAAGTAGTATGTGTCCTCTAAGTTTCCCTCCTGTGGATAAAGCCCCGTATGCTTTTCAAAATATAATTTACATCATCTCAGTCATTCCTGATATTTGTAAAAGTAAATCTTTCTCTTGGAAAACATCCTTTACTAGACTCTTCATTCATTTTCCAACCTCAACACACACACACACACACACACACACACACACACACACACACACACACACCCTACCTCCAATCCATTTCTCAGTGTCAAAGTGTATGAGTGATTGTGTCAGATTCTCAACCAATTTGTTTGTTCTGGAAGACTTCTGTAAAGATTCCCACCTCACTCCAATCAGCAAATCTTATCCACAATTTGTCATTTAAGTTAGATCCTATAAGGACTGAGAGATCCTCTTTGGCCTTCAGGCTGCCCTTCCCTTACCCTCTTTGTCAGTACACCAGATAGTCAGTATGTACAAGTCTAGATTCTTTGACCTCTGGTGAATGTGAATCAAAAAGGACATCAGGATAATGAGAGCAGATTAATGCAGATCTGGAGGCAAGTCCTACGGACAATGAACGTCCCAGACTGATCAACAAAACAATAAAATTGTTTCATGGGTCAGTACTTACTGTTGATCTTGGTAGCCCTCAACTTCCAACTCCAGTGCATCCTATCACACATACACATTATTCATTATAAAACTCCCTGGCCCTGGCACAGCAAAGCTCTACAATATTTGACTCTGTGACCTATTCTTAAAGTGACTCTTAGGGCTTGACTCCATGCTGTGTGCTGAGAACAATGTTTTCCCTTTAGTTGTTAAACTCATTTCAATCATTAACCTCTAGCTGTAACTCTTTGATCTACCACCCCCACTAGTTACAGCATTTGAAAGAAAAATATTTGACCTGTTATCTAGAACCATACTAATAAGAAACCCCACCGTGATGTCCCCCTTGGAAGCAATGTCCCTGGTTGGGCATAAGCATTCCTGACAAAACCTTGCCTCAGTGCCTTTTTACCAGAGAACAATTAAAAGGTTCCCAGCAGTCCAGCTGTTTGGCAATTTATTCCACAATTTTCTCCATGGCAGGAAATGATCACAACTCTGGGTTCTGGGTCACAGTCACTGTTTTTAACCAACTGTAAGAAAATAAAAGTTTCTGTAAATAGACTGTTTTCAAAGAGAATATCTCTTTTGTCAACCAAATTTCAGGGTTGCAGAAGTGGGAACCTTGTGGGTTGGGGGGCTATATTAAAACCAGAGCAGACAGACACTCTTCCTAGCCAGCTGAAGATGGGTCATGTCCACTGGGGTCAGTCACGGTGTGCCATAGCTTCCATTTTATCCTGAAAACCATGCAGAAGTCTTCCGAATGTGTCCATACAGGGAACTGGGCAAAAGTATAAAACCCTTCTCAATTTTTTGGGTTCTCAAATTTTTTGGCTGCTACTGTGCCATATTTGTAAGTGGAAAGGGTGGGAACAGTATTCCCTGACACTTGTGAGTGCTTGATAAATAATTGCAGGATAAAGGTTTTTGTCCTGCAGATATTTGTATCTTTCCAGAAACATTGAATATTTCTTAGCTTGTTTAATTTTTCAAATTTCCTAATTTCCTCTCTGTTAACATCTACATCTTCCTAGATTAACATTAACATTAGATTAGATTAACATTAACATATTCCTAGATGTTCTAGGACTAGTGGTTCTTTTTATTTAAGATTTATTTATTTATGCATACAAGCTGGGGTACAGGCCAGAGGCGTAGGGTGGTGAGAGAGTTCACCAGAGACAGAGTGGGGAGCAGCATAGGCAGATGGACGGAAATACACTGCTGAGGGGGGCAGCAGGTGAGGCAGGAGAGGTCTGCTTCACCATGTGGGAATCTCCCCAGCCGAGTGTCGAACTTGCGTCGCTGCTGCCGACAGCCCCACAGCGCAGAGCTTAAACCGCTGCACCACCAGAGAGGCCCTAGGACTAGAGGTTCTTAAAGTCTGGAACAAAGAACAGCAGCCTCAGAATCACCTGGAAATCTGTTAAAATGCCCATTCTTAGGTGACAACTCAGACCTATTAAAGTAGAAACTTTAGTAATGCTTATTTCTTATCATATTTTGGAACCCATTTTCCTTCTGGAAACTCACTGAGTCTCATCTTCCTAGATCAGCTCCCTGGGTTTACAGCTCAGCCACCTTTGTAATTCCCTACTGATGTGTAGTTGACAAGCCTTTCCAAATGAATGCTCCAGATTCCCAGGATATTCAGAGCAATCATAGTATGATAATAAAGGTTGTTTGGTGTGAGTATTTGTGGATGTGTCAGTGTGTCAATGTGTAGTGTGTCCAGGTGTCTACGGTAATGGTAAAATTGAATAATTTATCATGCAGAATATATTACACAGAGAATATAATTATTTCCTCTGTTTTGTGATACATCTAACCCTCATCTAATTTGGGTTAAAAAAATTACCTTTCTACCTTTACATATTTTTGAGTCCGCCTTGATAATTACCAGGTATGTGGCTCTGAGGCTCACAGAGACACTCCATGCTTTCTCATGGGTTCTATAAAACATCTGGCCTCATTGAACTAGGAAGCCAGGTTCTCACAACTACCTTTAAGGGCACTTTGGGGTAGATGATGCAGTTGAGATATTTGTAAGCCATGAAATTGCCCCATCTTTCTTGGCTTGGGACGGGTTTATGAGCCTGTTTCCATTTAGATTGTTAGTTGATAATGCCATTAAAGAATATAGGAAATTGGGGTTTGGAGAAACCTTGAGAACAACTTGGCTGTTTTTATAATATTTCAGAGCTCAGAGACTGTAAATTCTGCCTTAGGAAGAAGAACTGACTAGCCTGTTAACATTTAATGTTGAATATACATTGAATTAATTTTGCCAAAAAAACTTCAGTTAAAAAAATTGTGCTTAGTACTCTCTCAGATACTATTTCTACCAGCTTTTCACTTTCTTATCCTCCCCCTTACATATCACACACTTCTTCTGAATGCCACTAGTCCTCTGATCATTTTCACTAATTGAACAGTGTCTGAACAGGTTCTCTCCACATCCAACTCCTCTGGCAAAGTCCATGTACTAGATTTTTCTTCTTCCAGTTTATTCTCTATCAGTAGAATGTTACCACTCCATCCTTCAGCACTAGTTTTGTTAAATTATAATAAATAATTTTCCTAACATCATTAATGTTTTTTTCATTTAAGCCAAACCTGTTAAATCCCACTTTGTGTGGGGCATTTTACTCAGATTGAGAGATACTGGAAGAGTTCAGGTGTTATAAGAGTGACTACAGGGAGAAATCTACTTATGGTGAGTGGTCAGGAAAGGCCTGTTCTGTAGGGTGACATTTGAGATGAAACCTGAATTTTGAAAGCCCTCAGCTAAATAGGGGCCTGGAGAAGGGAAATAATAAGCTAAATAGAGACCAGGGGAAAGGCGGAAAAACATATTGATACAATGAGGTCAAACTGCCGAGTCAGGAAAAAGTTTCTCTTGTTAAAGGAAAAGCCAGAATGCCTACCCAGAGCAACACAATAGTGATTATAGGTGAAGGAGGTAAGAGTTAAGGTTCAGGGCTACAGCTAAGTTACTTGGATTCTGTTCTAAGTACTTGAAGAAGGTGTTGCAGAGTTTGCAGCAGGTAGCGTGATTTGACTTAAAGGATCATCCTGGTTACCGGCGGAAGAGTTGGCAGAGGGGAAACTAAGGAAAATATAAAGTCACTTAAGAAAAACATGTAAAAGTAAGGCAAAGCACAATGATGGTTTAGATAAGAGTGAAAATGCAAGTAGCCAGATTAAGCGTCTGCTTTGGTGCCAGGGTTTCTAGACTCTGCAGATGAATTAGAGGCTCTATAACAAAACAAGGGAGTTTCCTCCCAGTGGAATTACCCATTTAAAGGCAGGCTCTTTAAAGCTGAAGTGCTTTAATTCAGATGAATGCATTGCTAATGGTGTATTTCTATTTCGGGGCATATTAGGGCAGGTGTCTTTTATAATCCCTCGAATAACACCCATAGGTGGATTGAGTGCCCTATTTAATGCTCAGTAACTCACTTAACCAAATCCAGCCTTTTTCTCATCTGCACGGCAAACAAAGGCTAATTATGCTTGCTAAATGACTTCAATTTACTGAGAAATAAATAACAAAAAGTCAAGGTACAAAAAAAAAAAGAAAGAAAGAAAGAGAACAACCAAGTACACACAGAGATGATAGAAAGAAATACAGAAGAAAAAAGTAACAGTACACCAGGTTAATGCGCCCTGCCTTGGCCTTAGGGTTTTCATGTTCCTTGACCACCATGGTTTGCCCCCAAGCCATGGTCTAGAGGCAACTTATCCAGGAATGAAGCAAACCCTGTTAACTTCCATTGACCTTCCTGTAGCTTTGAAAACAACCAGGATAACAACAGCAGTGGCAGTAGCAGCAGCCATAAAATTCCCTGGCCTGACTCCCCCTTTTATTTTCCTCCCCCCACCCATGGCAGTGAACACAAAGGACAAATCTGTCATTAACTATTTGCAAATGATCAGTTATCCACTGCAGCTGTTTGCTCACCAGATCTCCTCTCCAAGCACAGCTGCTCAGAGATGCCAGCCCAGTTTGGCTGGGCCACTCACCACCTACCCCCCACTGCCCCCAAACTGCCTCAGGAAGAATTGGGACAGAACAAACCCCAAACTGGCAGGATGTGCTGTGACTTTCCTCTCCCATAGGATTTCAGCATTCCCTCCTTGACCTACATGGTGAGATTTGCTGAGAGGCACTTGACCAGCAGTCTCATCTCTCCTGGATGCTGCTGGTCTGAAGAATGAGAGGTGCTAAGTCTTCTGTGGTTACCAGCCAGCTCCTTGGAAAGGCAGTCTAACTGCTGTCTGGTTCCTCTGGCTGCATTTTTTAAAAACAAGCAGCTTTGTGCTTTCACTTACTAATTTTCGCCAGCTTCTAAAGGTCAACGACCTGGCAAGCAGAGATTCACAAATAACAGGTGCAGAGACTCCTCCGCCTGCCTCCATGGGACATCGCTCTGTCACTTTTATTTACTGAATCAATCCACCAGTGTCCAGCAGGAGAACAACAGCTAAATGGCCATTAATTGTGGGCTGATGTGCAGATGAAACAAATCTCCAAAGGGACTGTAAACCTTTGTTCCTTCACCTCCTCCTGCTCTTGCTATGGGATTAGCAGTATATCATTCAGCAGCCTCATCTCCTTATTATAAATTTACTATTAGGGTGTCCCAGGTGAGCCAGCACTAACCTCTCTGTCTTCTCTTCCCCCCTCCTCCTTTTTCCTCTTTCCCACTCCTCTTTTCTTTCTTTGTCTTAATCTTTTTCACCTCACCTTTCACACTTTTCTGTCTCTACTTTTCTTTCTCTCTCTCACACATATGCTCATTCGCAAACATAATGGCCTTTCATTAAAGTTATCTCATTGCTCCAGGGAGAGCTATTCTGCTCACGGACAACAGCCGCCTTTGCCCTTTACTGTGTGTGTCTATATTATAGACAGATTCCTATGGAAGAAGGAAAAAAAGGCAGAAAAAGTTCTCTTCAAAAGGAGTTCTTCCTCTCCTCCCTTCTACCATTATTTTTCAGAAAATCTCTAACTCCTCAGAATCCAAAAGGAGCTTAATTAAAGTGTAAAAGGGAATTTAAAGTAAACAGTAGACAAAAGAGGGATACAATAGGTCTGAGCTTTGTCAAAGAACCTGGGGGCTGCACCGCAAGATTTTCTACTGTCTCTCTCTAAGACATGCACAGCACCCACTGGGCCCTGGGTGCCAGCCACGGTACAGTTTGATCTGATACACACGAGGGAGGCCAACTTGAGCCCCAAAATGAATCAATAAACCAGTGTCTATAATGCACACAAATTCATAATTGATTTCAGGGATTTTTTACATCTTTGTATTAAATACCATCTTTTTCATATCTCCTTTGCAAGTAATGTATATTTTATGTTAATCAGTCACCTATACCTCTACATTAAAAACTTCTTTCTTCAGTCAGATTAGGATTCAGGGAGATTGACAGTGCTGATAAAATGGATGGAAATGAAATGTTTAGAGTCGAGAGAAGATATGTCTCAACAGAGAAATAGTGCAAAGAGGAAGGGAGATGGGGCAAAATGGGTAAATTCTCTGTACTTCATGCCAGGGCAAAAAGATGTTTTGGGAATAACTTCCACGATCAGTGGAACTTTCAAACCACTCTCCAGTGTTGGGGAGCAAGGTATAAATCATATTTGCATTGTGATCATTGGTATTACTAAAGTTTAATTACACATGGGCAGAGCCTAAAGCTGGTGAGTTATCCATGTTACATGATTTTGTAGATGCATGTCATAGCACATTGCCTGGGACAAAGAACAGGCAAAACTGACTAGCACAAGTGTATACTGATGCCTAGAAATGTTCACAGATGATATTTCCTGGTTATCCAGAATTCCAAGATAACTGGAGAATAACCAGGTTTTAAAAATGTATATTAAAACTGTGAATTTAAATTGCATCCTTAATAACTTTCATAAAGTGTTTTTGAGAGGCCACAGTATAGTTTTAAGTGTATCATCAAGGCAACCTGAGTTTGTACCCCATCTCATTCAGCTTTTTTTGTGTGTGTGCAACCCTGCGTATTTTGAGTTTTCATCAATTTTGTCAGCAAATACTGAGAGTGTACAGTTTCTAGAATTAAAACAATGAACAGAAATTGACAGAGGTCCCGGTTGCCCACAGGTAGAATCCTGACTTTATACAAATGCTAAGAGGTGCAAGACACCTTGAGACAGAAAAATGGATTTTGTCCTACTGTAGAAAAGTGAGTAGTTAGCAATACTTTCTACCGCTTGGCTTGGGGATATCAGTGGGTTACAGGCGTGCCCAGAAATTGATCTTTTTGATTCTGTCACTCTCAGGTAACAGAGTAGCTTTAGGCTGGATAGAGAACAGAAACAACTGACCCACAGTATACACTGGGATTTTTAAATTTATTTGTTCTTATAATTTTCTAGGTATACCATGATTGTTGAAAACAACAGAGTGAAGGAAAATTTCACTGAGACATTGGCTCATGTGAAGATTTAAGTGACGACACCATGTTGACTAACTCAGGAGAAGCATTGAAGGTGGGTTCTAATGAGAAATTGTTAGCTAGTCTGGGAATCACATGGCAAGTCAGCAGGGCAAACATGCACAATAACAAAAGTGGAATGAGACTGGGAGGAAATAGAAGCCTGAGCACACAGGGCCTTGTGGCTGCCAGAGGTGAGAGGTTGGCCTAAGTGTGAAAGTCAGGATTTTAGTCAAGGGTATCTCGTAACCACTTCATGTGGGACATTACCTCGGTTCCAAGCCAACTCTGCTGCAGAGTAACTTTGTGAACTTCAATAGACCTGATAAAATCTTTTTTCCTCAGTTTTCTCATTTCTAAATCTGATATTTTAAAATACATTTTAAAAAACTGTTTCTAGCGCTACAATTCTGATTATCAAGGTTATTGATGAGATTTGAAAGTTGCTGTGGATTCATCTGGCAGATAATCCCAGAATCAATAATTTGGTTTTTTGTTGTTTTTTTTGTTTTTTTTCTTTTCTAAGATTAGAAAAGAAAAATGTTCTAATTTGCTTAGAAAAGAAAATTGTGCCATTTGACACAGGAGAGTAACAGTAAACTAGAATCTTGCTATACTCATAAAATGCTATCGTTAGTGAGAATGGAGGGATACCCCGGCTTCAGTATAGGTTTTACCCCTGGATGAGCAAATCTATATAATTTCTCAAACATCTTACAGTTTGAAAATAGAGAAAATCCAAAAATGAAATATCTCTATTAAAGTGTTATTGTGAATTCTCAATTAAGGCAACCAAATAATTGCTGGCAAAGATATTGGTATTATTCAAGGTTCTAGAAGGAAAAATTCTAACCTGACTTCCATGATCAAGAGCCAATCCTTTGAGAATTGTATGTGTGCATAGAGTTGGTTTCTGATCAATGACGGTTCATGTCTGACCCCCAGCTGGACATCTAAAAAGTTGGAGACATTTCAAGTATACATGATTATAGGAAACCCTTGCCTAGAACAAACCTTTGGAAATGTAAAGAAATCAGATGTGGGAGAGAGAAACACAGTGGGAAAGCCTTATGTAAGTCGTGTGGTCCTTCTGAAATGAAGTTATCTCAATTACTGCAGAGTTTCTATCTAATGGCTTCCTCCATGGACATTTTGGGTGGAAATATTATTTTGTTTTCAAGTTACAGAAGAAGCAAACTGTTATGTTATCATTCTTATTAGGGAAGAAAAAAAAAGTTTATCTCCTTTCTTCCTCTGTAATAGAAACAACAATGCTTTACTAGAAAAATCTACTTAGATCACTGGGAAAACATTTATTTAATACTTGTCAAGCAAATTTAAGTGCTTATCATATGCCGCATGTTTGAGACTGACAGATAAGATAAACAGAGTTTCTGCCCTCATGAAGTTTACAGTCTGTCCAAGTACCAGACATGGAAACTAGTACATGTGAGAGCATGTGAAAGGGAACCAGAACGTGCTCTCAGAAGCCAGAAAAATTCTGAAGAATTGTTTTAGAAGAGATCCATAGTAAAAGTCTATGAAAAATGCCTGATAACTTAGGAAAATTTTCAACTTCCTGGCAAATGGTGAGCCAATCAATCTTAAGCTTTTTTCTTAATTTCAAGAACACCATCTGAGATTCAAGGTTTTGACAGTGAGAACTTTACTAGCAGCACATTTTAGAAATCTCTTGGGTATCTCCACACACATTTCAGTCTCTGCACCATTAAGGGATTAGACACGAATATTCTTTAAACCTTTGATCATGTCAAGAGGGTAGGATGGAATAAGAGGAGTCTTTCATGCTGGAAATTCTTATGCCATTGTCCAATGTAATATATAACACACCTGTCATCTTCACAGGAAAAAAAAAAAAAAAAAACAACAACTTGCTCTTTAAAAATTCAGCCCTAAGGATCTCTCCTGTGATATGTGACCTAGAAGACAGATAACAGGGGGATTCTTTGAGTGAAGGAATCCTGTTTTTTTTTTTTTTTTTTGCTTTTGGTAGTAACCACCTCCAGAGCTGTGGAAGAACTTGCTATTTAATTAGACAGATTAAACCAGGAATGTGCTTCATTCCTAACAAAAGAAAAATTCTGGTGCTCAAGGGAGATCTGGGGGTCTATACCTTGCCCAGAAGACAGGATTTGCTTTTTCTGATATGATTGATCCATATGTCTAGATCTGGGCTTTCTACAGTCACCTTGTTTCATTCCTACTTCTGAATAACTATCCAATGTCTGGGAAAATGTGAGCACACTTATCTTTCTGTCTTCACTGATGTGGTTGAGATTATAATAAAATGTATCTAGAATGCTTACTAGAATAGCCATGATAGATGTACCTGTTTATATAACCCAGGATAGAAAACAAAAAACTTGATACTTATTTTGTGGAATTTGTGGGGTTTACAAAAAGATTTCAATTTCAGAAATATGTTTTCCCTTGATACTTGTTTTTCCATGGTTAGAGGAATCAATGCACAGATTTAATGTATTTGTGGACTATAGGTGAAAGTGAGACAAAGAGATTGGCACAGTAATGTTAAGAAGTTTGCATTATGTTTAGAGACTCATTTGTGGTTTTGGACCTGTGATTGTCTTCCTTCAACATTTGTGTTCATAATATAATAATAAGATTTGAGGCAAAATCCAATACAATGGAGTTGCACACAGTTCCATATTGTTAGTATATGAATGAGATCCTTATGCTGATTGGAATTTCAGAGGCACCCAGATGGCCTGGAGGAAACTCAAATGACAACAAATATAGTTGTAATGGCCACCATCTTGCTGCATTAGACAGATTTAATCGCTATTGACTGCAACCAGAACACTTCCTAATCAGTGCAAACCACTCAACACTGCATTTCAACTACAAATCAGATTTCCATGTTATTCAAGACCTCTCACCAAGGTAACCATACCCTAACCCTCTAGTTCAGCTACTGTTCCTGCCCCTCTGATAGTCTGTTGTATCTGATAGTCTAGTCCTGATGAAATCTGTGCTGTGATTTTAACTCATATGCACTCTCAAATGTCCATCCTTTATTACACACAGTATTCACTTTGCTCAGAATTTCTTCTTCTTTTATTCTTCCTTTTTGTTACCCAGATTCCAATGTAACTTTAGGAATCAGTTCAAACACTTCTTCCATTTAAAAAAAAAAAAAAACTCTCTCAAATCTCTCAATTAGGCTTTGTGTTCTGATTCTACAAGATCATGTTTGTTCCCGATTTTAGCACTTAATTTAGGAATTATTTTTGAGCAGTTATGTTCATGGTATACTATTACCACTCAAGATACCAAAGTAAGCATATAATATTCTGCTGATATTCTTTTTTTCTCTTTTTTTTTTGGTATAAGCCTTCTCTACTACATATGTTGATGATGGACCCTATTCCAATTCCGTATATTTCCCAAGGACCTGTTATTTAATAAAGTTCTTAATAGCGACCTGCTTTTTAAATCAAGAAGTCCATTTTATGGGTTCTTGATTTTCAATGCATTAACACATTCATTCCTTAGTATCAAGCGATAGTCCTTTTACGTACTTTATATTTTAGGGAATTTCTAAAATAATTTATTCATTTATCAAATAAGCTATGAGCATGTAATTCAGGTCTTTTTATTCTTGTCTCTTTTCCTCATACATCTTGTTTGTTCTTCATCCTCTAAGTCATTTCCATGGGAGTCAGCCATTGAGAACCATTTTTTTTCCAAGTAAATAGAGTATTAATAAGGGGTTAAAATAAACTGTGTAAAGAATACACATTTTCACTGTACTATGTTGAATCATATCACAGAACATTCATTTTTCAGGCTGCACTAGTTGGCATTTCTAGAATTTGGAATTATAGATGTGAGGAGATTTTGCAGGTTGCTTGATCCTACATTATATCACAAGCTTCTGTCTCATCCCTAATCAGGCTTCCAGGTTCAGTTTAATGATTTCAATGAGAAAAGCCATACTGTGTCATAAGAAATTTTAAACCAGTTTAATTTTTCAGTAGTTTTAGTTGTCCTTCTGTTCATATAAAGTTTGTGTTCTGAAATTTCTTGGAACTGAAAATGCACTAGAATAACTAAGAGTTAACATGTAATAAATTGCAAAATATGTTAGGAAAATCACACTTCTCACTTTCGTCCAAGGTTGTTGAGATAATCTTTAAAGTTAGAGTGCAGTGTCTGGACTGAGCTTCTCTTTTTGCATCTATGTGACCCAAGATAAAGGGCTAAGCTAATAGTCCTTAAAGCAATTAAAAACCCTTTGGGCAGGTTTCTGCTCTGTTGCATCACTAGAAGCTTTAACTCAACCCCTCTGGGTAATTAACTTGCCTGTTGGATTTTGACCATTGACACATTTTACTCTTCTAGTTTGTGTCAGTTAATCAACACTTACAGAGAGAGTGCCTGCTGTGAGAGAACACTGTTTTAGGCTCAGTGGACACATTTGTCAACAGTGGCAAGGGCAGTCACTACTTCCCACCCGCACCATCCCATAGGTGCTTTAAAGAGAAAAAAGCAGAATATGGGAAACAACAGCCAACTTTCTTAATCTTTCTTAATCTTCTTTCTATGGACTTTGTGAAGCATCCGCCTGAGGTCAACGGCATAGCTCTTCAAGAAATTATATACATCTTAGATTACAGATACTTTAATTAAACATTATTTAAAACAATTCTGCTATTCTTTCCCATTGTACACAAATGGGAATGATCTAATTCTAGAGAGATAAAGCCAAGAGTCTGAACATATTGACCTTACCTTGAATTTTTCACTCAACAGGTATCATATTCGACTAAACCAGAATATGAATGCCAAAGATTATAGGGCTTTAAACCACCCAAAATTACATGTAAATTAATGTGTATAGTAAATTTTCAAGAATGAAGAGGTTCATGGCTTTCATTAGAAAATATATAGTAATGGCCTCCCTGGTGGCGCTATAGGTTAAGTAGCAGCACTATGAAGCTATCCAGAGCCACTGCAGCACAAGTTCAATACCCAGCCAGGGGCTTCCCACATGGTGCAGCAGACCTCTCCTGCCTCGCCCACTGCTCCCCTCAGCAGTGAATTTGAGTCGTTCTGCCTGTTCTGTTCCCCACTCTGTCTCTAGTGAATCCTTTCACCCTCTGCGCCCCCACACCTCTCACCTACACCCCAACTTGTATGCATAAATAAATAAAATCTATTAAAATATGTAAGTCCCGCAAACTATACAGCACCCTGTAAGTAGAAGATAAATATTAGCAGGGCCTTCTCTATGACCAATTATTGTTTCTTCAAGTGACTTGTTGTCTCCTTAATGTGGCTTTATCTTTTTGCTCTGTATCAAAATGCAGAAAAAAAAAACATAATGACAACAACAAACTTTTGGTAGAACTATTTACAGCTCCATGGAATATTGGGAGAAACACCGAGTTATTTGGATTTTTAAAACCTGCATACTCAGTTGAGGTTAAGATTGGGGTCATGATAGATTCAGCATTGATCAGGTAGTGCGTTATCATTATTGATCTGTTGCATATACATGTAGATCTTTAAATGGAGCAAAAATGCAGAGAAAAAAAGATGTGGGATAATGGTTAAAGACAGTGACCAAACAGGTCAGCTTTCAAAGCTTTTCTTGATAGAGTTTTGTTGTTTTTTTTTTCCTGTATTTCATTATTTCTGGGGACTGTCAGTTGCTCTGGGGAGAAAAACCTCATGCTGTTATGAGTTTTCCCAAGGAGGGGAAAAAAAGGCAGTTAAAAGGCTTTTGAGTTCAACAAATGTGTCCTGAGAGCCAAATGGAACAGGGGTGAAATCCTAGCTAAAACCCTTGGGGAATAATTTGTTGTTAGCAGCATCTGGGAAGGAAATATGGCAAGGGCTTCAGAGTTTTGTTTGGAGAACAAATGGAAGAAAAAGGGCTTTAAAAAGGTAGGTTTGAAGGCAGGAGGGGGAGAGAGAAACTGACGAGGCCTCGAATGAGTTTGGGGACTTAGGAAGGAGACTTAATAGACTGAATAGCAGGTCACCGCTGAAGAAGTGAAAACCTGAGCAAGAGGCATCAGCAAGAACACATGGTGTTAGTGCATGAACTGCGAGTTGAAAAGAAAACTCGAATTAGCTAGTTTATTATTCCTCCGGCAGCTCCTGCCACTAATCATGTGGTTCCCCCCAAGAACTGAGTATTTTGAAAATCCATATTAATCATGAAACCAGTGTTTGCACTTCTCTGTGGGCGGCCTATTGTCAGATCATTTTAATTCTTGCACAGCTCAGGCTTCCCGAGAGTGGCTGGGTGGAGGTGAGCCTGACCTCATAGGGACTCCCGGGCTCTCCTTGCGACAGAGACCCCAACCCCAGTGTCCTGTCCATTCAGCTGGTAGGGAATGATGTTTCAATTATAGGAAAAAGGGAACACAAAAATCATACAAATTGAGACAGAAAATTGCCTATTCTAAATGGCCTACAGGCACTATCCTAACCTTGGCTTTTCTTCCTACATTATACCACCTCCCATCCACAAGGCGTTCAGAGTTAGGGGACTGGAGAATTTGACAACCTGTGGTCAGATTGTGGTCTCACTACTCCCTTCACCACATAGAAAGAGCGGTGTCAAAGCCATGAGACCCCTAGGCTTCCCAGATCTTGGCATTTGGTTCCTCAGGCCAGTTCATTCAGGGCAAATAAAAATGACTGCAGTACAATCTAGGGGACTCTCACTCTCCACTGAGCTAAAAAATGTGGAAAATTAGGACAAGTCAAAGTCAGCTTTGGGTCCTTCTGTCTCATATTTCATCTCTCCTAACTCTGGAGCATCTGGGCAGCTTTCTCCATCAAGTGTATCTTTTGTTTACTGCTAAGGGACTCCCCAGGATGCTTTACTTGAGTAGGACATAGACTTAACACTGGTCTTGTTATGGATATTTAAATATTGCAGGAGGTTCAACCCACTGACAGATATTATTTTATTGTGAAACTAACATAGCATATTGTTCACTAATTCTGAGACCTGATTTTGCTCGTGGATTTCCCACTTGTTGGCTAGAACTTCAGTCAAATCACTAAATTTCCCTACCCCTCAGTTTCCTTATCTCTAAAATGGGTTGTTGCAGGGAATAAGTTAACATATGTACAGAGTTTACATTAGAGCCAGAATCTTAAATCTCACTACATAGATGTTACATATTATTTATCACACTGTTGTATACTGTCCTTATATATTCCTTATATATTGCATATTCACATGTTATAAATTTTATCTGAAGACTGTGGGATATCTATCTATCCATCCATCCATCATCCATCAATCTATCATTACTTCTGATCCTGTTCACACATTTGTAAGGGGCGGAGCCAATACTTAAGCTTCGGTCTCTTTCCAGATCCTATATTTTCCTTACTACGCAAGTCTTTTGATTACAAAGAAGTTAAGTTACAATATCAACATTCCTATTATGATGACAAATGACAGAAAATGTTTTAGATATATGATAAGGTTTTAGATAACTAGTAATATATTTTGACTTTATTTCTTTTAATTGATGATTCTAGCGCTAGGCACTTTTTATTATTAAAAAGTACCCTCTAAGACATCTTTAATTACTTTTCCCATTTGACAGATAAAATATCTGAGATTTAATGAGATTTTTGGTAACCTACACACAGTTGTAGAGCCAGTTTATGATAAAGAATGAATTTGCACACCTATTCAGAGCCCACATTCTGATCAAAATGTTGCCTACAGAAATTGATTATTACTGGGCCTCCTTGGTGGTGCAACAGGTTAAGCGCAACACTATGTAGCTATCCAGAGTCACTGCAGCACAAGTTCGACACTCAGCCAGGGAGATTCCCACATGTTACAGCAGACCTCTCCTGCCTCACCTGTGCTCCCCTCAGCAGTGTACTTCAGTCAATCTGCCTGTTATGCTCCCCACTCTGTCTCTGGTGAATCCTCTCACCACCCCATACTTCTGGCCTACACCCCAACTTTTTTGCATTAATAAATAAATCTTTAAAAAAATAGAAAATGTGGATTACTGTGTAGTCACGGGACAGTAATTGAATAGAATAAAATATTAAGTGTTAGCTGTAATTGTTGATGATTAAAGAAACCCAGAATTTTGTGGGCAATGACTTTCCATGAGATTATTTAATGAGACTTTGGACTGAATATAAGGGGTAGAGTTAGAGGTTCAGATCCATGTCTTTTCCCTAATTTTCTGGAGTATGATTATCATCATAACAGTCATCATCTTCTTAACAATAATCTTAACAATGTAGTTTACCATAAGAACTGAGTACCACATTTAATATATTTTAAATGACCTCATGTATAATATCTTTGAGATATTTAGCATTATTCCTGTTTGAGACTTAAGGAAACTGAGATACAGAAAGAACGAATGACTTGCCAAAGCTAATTAAGATATGGTTGTAATTTCTTGATGATTTACTCCATTCTCATAACGTTTACTCTGGTTCAATTTTAAGAAATATACAAAATAAATGAGCATTTCTCTCTCCTATCTCTGTACCAGTAACTCCCAATTAGTGGCTGAGATTTATAGTATATCTATATGTGTGTGAAAGCTAAACCATGTGGCAGAATGATGCATTAGTAAACACCTTTCTTAATTGTTCTTATTTCTAATTTTTTTTGTTTTCATTTAATAAACATGATTTGGAAAATTGTGCTGTACTAGGGAGATTAGCTGCAGGAATGAATAGTTATGCTGTTCTTGACCTCTGATCTCAAGGATTTGAAAGTTCATGAGTAAAATAGTTACAGGTGCAAATCACAAAGACATTAGTATTATAGTGGAATTATCAAGCATGGCTATGAATCTGCAAGAGATGAACAATGGATTCTCTCTCAAATCTCGGGAGGCTTCAAAGAGGAGATATTACTCCATCTAGGATTTGTGGAATTACTGGGGATTACAAGCAGCAAAGTGATGTACGGAAATGTAAATTCTTTCATAGCATATGCAAAGGAAGTTGCATAGCTGTTACCCAGATCTCTCCTAAGTAGAGTTTAGTGATATTAGGGTCCGGAATCACATGACCATAGTCTATCCTATTTGTCTTCTTCATTTGCGAAAAGGACTGGAGAAGAGCATATCCTGTCTATCAAGAGAAAATCCAGTTTTACATCCCTATTTTGCCACTAATTCGTTCTGTGCCTTAACGGAGTCACTTTACGGTTGATGACTGCTGTTTCCTCATCTGTAAAATAAGAGAGTTGGTGTTCTATAAAATTTTTTTATTATCTGTGCAAAATCCTGCAAACCACAACAGAAGCATTCCCCCTCCCCCCCCCAGGATTCAGAGGGTGAACAGATAATCATTGGACCCAGGTGTTTCTGTAATTGTGATAAATTGAACAAACACTGGCTAGGCAGTGGCCTTGAGATCTCATCCTGCCGCCTGTGTGGGCAGGTTACCCTTCTAATAGCTGTGGAGGAAACCACCCACCCACTTCGACTGCCTTAGTTATTTCAGACATGGAATTTTGTGAAACTTTATTTGGTCATCACTTTTCAAGAATAAAAAGGATATTCATTTATGTATATTTAATTATTCTGTCAGTGAGTAAAACATCTTGATGTCCTATGGAAAAAGAAATTGCTTTAGGGTAAGGAGGAGGATAAAATTTTAAAACAGAAATAACTTGAGATTTGCAAAATCCCAAAGGTAAAAGAGTCACCCATGGTAAATGAAGCCAACAAAAATCCTCTGCTTATCAGGGAAAATGAGAAACCAAGAAAAAGGGTGCTGGAAAGACTGATAGTTAAAATCTGGCTACCCTGACTTATCCCAATAAGGAGATCACATCTCCAATAAAGAGACCACAAATAGTTGATGTTTTTATTAGGGTAAACACCTGATTATGTTTATGGTAATCCACTATCATTCTCTGAGTCCTATTTGTTTTGCCCTAGCCACAATGGAAAAATAAAAGGGGGTGTTTACTCATTTATTTGGCAATTACTTTTTGAACATTTAATCTACCCCATTTATGTCCCTTCCCATTGAAGCATGCTTCTCAGTTCAGGTTGGCATAAAGTAACAACAGAGACTCAGAAATGAATGTTGACGATATTAATTACTTTAGGATGATACCATAATTGCAGAAAACCAGCAAGAAAAAAGACACTTACCTCAAACCAAATAATTTGACTTCTGTCCCTGTTTTTTCTTTCCATTTCCCATCGTACCGCTGTCACCAACAAGCAGCACTGTCATCACCCTTTCTTATCTAGAACACTTAGGAAGTGTTGATTTCTACTGCATACTCAAGATTACACCCGCATTTAGGCTAGGAGAAGAAGCTAGGTTAATGTAGGATAGAGCGAAGCCTAGATCTGAGCAAGCTTAAAAGTGTACACCTCATAATTCCAACCAAAGTTTGGACCTGCATTTGAAAATATACCGCTGCAATTGAAGAAATGCACCCCATACTCACGGGAGAAAAAAATCTAGGGGAAACAAAAAGTCAAAAGTAATTACTACTGTGGCTACATTAAAATGACCTAGGCCACCCAACAGGCTCTTTAGAAGAAAGGTTCATCATTTTCTGATTTGTAGGTATGGTTTATTTTCAAGCCAGGTAGCTCTTGAGCAGGACCTTGAGAAATGAATGAGAAATGAACAAGCAGAGAGAAGAGTGTAAAATTTCAATCAAGTGAACATCAAGAGAAAGACACAGTGATTGCTACCCCAGAGAACTTAAAGAACTTAGAAAAGTGTTTAGTTTGGCTGAAGGAAAGGTACATGGAGAGTAAAGAGGAGTAAAGGTAATAGGACCCTATGATATTTTTTGAGCCAGAAAGAACAACAAAGTTCAAATTTCTTCTCAGAAAGATTATTATGGAAGCAAAGCCTAGGATGAATAGAATGGCACAGTGATTGGAAGTAGGGACACCAGTTATGAAACCACTAAAAGGAGACGAGGAAAAAGAGGCAAGGAATGCTACTCAGGCAGTTAAAGTGAAAAGTAAATACTAAATGGGGGATGTTTTAGCAAGACCAGAACTATTGGATTGGACACAAAGTAAGTGTTATGGGTAAGGAAAATGAAAAAAAAAAAAAAAAAGAGGCCGTGGGAGGAGTATTGTGCCCTTATGTAGCAAGGGAATGCACAAGCAAGAAAGTGTTTGCCAGTAAAATGATATATTTCCTCTGAAGTGTATCGAGTTGAAAAAAGTCTGTAAAACACCACCAATAAGAGATCTTTCAGAATATTAAAAATGTAGAAGAGTTCAAGAGATCACTTTGGGTTGAAGCATTTCTCATAGAGATGAGTTTATATTTAAAGGAGTCTTCAAGATTTTTTCATATAATCTGTATAGAAGGACAAAAATGAGGGGACGGACCTTGAGCAAATACATATATTAAGTGTAGGATGAAGCATAAGTAAAAGAAGGAGTTGGGAACGAGAATGTCTAATGTCAGAGAAAGAACAATAAATAAAATTTGTTAGGTATTGAAGGGCATAGAAAAATTGTGAATAATGGTAATTTAGAGAACATATATTTTACCTGTAAGAGTATTGTAGCCTTCAAAAAAGAAACATGGGAGAATAGTGAGGAAAAAGGAGTCAGAATGTAACATTAAGAAATCTGTGGTCAATAACCAATGTAATGCATGGCTTGATCAATCATCCATCTGTAAGGGGTGAACAGTCTGGAGAAAAGGATTCTCGAGGCCCAGTGCCAGTAGACTTTGATTTTCTCCACTTTTTGCATCTGATTTGACTTGAATTCAGATCATACTCTTCTCTTCTAACAAAATGAAAATAGTAATGCAAAATTAATTCCTAAAATACTTTAAAATCATTCTGAATATGCCATGTTCTATACAATAAAATGTGCCAAAAGTTACATCTATAGGGTACCAATATAGAGGCCAATTAATCCTATTAGTCAATGCTGTGGGTTCAACAATGGAGTCATTAATTATTGATCTTACCAATACTTCAACAATAATTTATTAAGTGCTTTTGAAATAAAGCAACACGTTAATTAGAGCCTGTTTTTCTGTATAAAATAAATGTTCTTTTTTTTGACATAACTTATTTCACCAGCTGGTTCTAACCAAATTCCAGTATCAGTAGGACACTGATTGCAGATCAAGGGTAATGAAAATAGTGATGGTAATTATTGCTACAATTTCAGGGGCACCTACCATGTTTCAGGTGGTTAGTGGATGATTTATGCACCTTATTCTTGTCTCCCACTTGCGGAGGAGGAAGGATGCTATGCTTTTCCCAGATAACTCGTAGTTGGTGGGACCATCTCCCTCTGAGCTCATTAGCCTTGAACAAACATGACATTATAGTAATACTATTTAGCACTTCCCATCTTCAAAGTACTTGGCAACTATTAGCTAATTAGTTCTTCAAACACTCATGGGAGTTTTCTAACTATGTATTATTGTTCTTGTTACCTTGACACAAATGGAGGATGGCCATCTATGTAACTTTTCCAAAAAGTTGAGTGCTTGTTGGAAATGTCAAGATTCTAACTCAGAAAAATTTAAGTGTTAATGCTGCTTTCTGACCCCAAGATCTTGTGTCTCACTTTCTTTGGCCAATATTTTCTAATATGATATATGTCTATTTGTGTGGCTTGAAAATAGTATATCTGAAATATAACAACATATCCCTAATTCATCTCATAGCACTTCAATGAACCCCTATGTCTGTATCCATCCAACACACAGTAAAAATGATCTTTCCATGTGTTTGATGACTTTATTTCTAACTCTTACAAATGGTTTGAGCATTACCAATACTTCATAAAGAAAAATGTTCTTATCAGGGGTCATGGGGGTTCTTGTCTTAATGTCATCTCCTAACTGACTAGGTTCTGTTTCTGTCACTCATTACCCCAGTTTTGATTCAGTAAAGGAATCAATGAAGAAAAGTTTGCATAATGATGCAGGCAGGTGGGGAGGTTCCCAATCACTAATAAGCCTTATTCACTTTGACTCAAAGACTACCTGCAAAATATTTCATATGACTTTACATAATGTTCAAGCTGTATGCCAAGTTTCCTGATTTCATATATAAGGTCAAAATTAACTTTCAAAAATAGCTTCAATATTCTATGCCATGTTTATTTCTTAAGTTTCTTTCCCAGTTTTATTTCTGTGTCTCTCCAGTTGGTCCAAAGTAAAATTGTTAATAATCTTAACATGTCAGCTCTTCTCAAACCTGTCAGTGGTGTGCACTATCTTTCTGCATGTTGCCTGAGCCCCTAAATTTTATATTTTCTGAATATTTCCTTAAACTCACACAGGAAAAGAAATATGGTATCAAATTTTCTCACTACATTTTGGTAGTATGCACCATCTTGTCCTTCTTTGTTTAGTACCAGTTTAACTACTCAGTATATGCCCATCAAAATAGGTTTAGATTTGCTTTCAAAGTGCCTTACTTATCATGGTTAAGTGAGAATATCATATACACATACATCTATATATAAAATGTGCTTATATCTACCTACATGTGATACACGCCTACTTAACCAAGGACTATATAGATATATAAATATATCTATACCATATTTATTTATACACACACACACATCAATTATAGTATCCTGTGTGTTCTAGCAGTTACAGTTAGAAATAGGTAGGAAGGTAGGAAATTATTAACTTTCTATGCTAACTAATAAAAACTCCATGAATTTTATCAACTGGTATCTGAAAGCACCTTATCTTCCAGCATCTCTGCCATGTGGGAGGATATGCCCTTGAGTACCCTCTGATATACTGGCGAGTAGATCTTCAGTCCCGCAGTAGATATTCCTAATAGCCATGAGCAAAACAAAAATAAAAACTTTAAACACAAACAAAAAAAAAATGTAGAGCAAATAAGCTACTGCCATGGAACCAGTAATACAGAAGCTGCTGTTCTAGAAAATTATTTTTTTAATATTAAATATATATATGCAGGACTCAGCTCCTGTGAGAAGGAATTCTCTAGAATTGAGGAGTGCGAGGAAGGCATCCCATTCTTGTGTATGTGAGTGGGTATCTGTTTTTTTCGTATCATTTCCACCATATTTATTATTTTCAGTGTTTTACTTGCTGACTGCCCCTGTTTTGATTTGTTTTAGATTTGTATTAATTGTCTGTTTAAACTGAGTTTCAACTATCATTTTGTATTTTTTCCCTAAAGTATCTGATTCTATTGAGAGCTCTTGGTAGAGCAGTCTGCCTAAGGTAACTGAATCCTAGTTGATTGAAGAGCCCATTGGAATTGAGGATTAGTGCTTGTAACATCAATTCACATTGCTGCAGAAATAAAATGTCTAAGGTTGGGCCAACTGTGTGCTCTTACAAGAATTTTATTTTTTCTTTTATTTATTTATGTATGTCTTTTTTCAGTTTCTTGTTTATTGACATTTTGTGGAGAAATACCAAACAGAAGATGCCATTTATTTGGGCAATCTGATTACACTGGTGGCTTTCTTGTTAATTGGGCGGCCGAGTGTATATTCCTAAATCTTCAGTGCATTGCCTGCTTTTACACAGCTCAGTTCTACTTTATTATTCCAGAGCCAGCCATTGGAGTGTCTGTTCTTCAAGGAATGACAAGTTAGGGCAGAATTTAGCATGACATTTGCACTAAATGTATCTGGATAACATTATAGTTTAATAATAAATTCTTATGAAATGGATATTTGTTATTGTAGAGAAATGTATTATGTAAGCCTAAATTCTTTGCCTACCCCTGTCCCCAGGAATCATAATAAAATAATATGTAGAACAAGTTCTTGTTTTCAGGGCATGTTTTGGGAGAGCAAGAATACATATACAAACTAGAAAATATAAATAACATCAAGAAAATATCCCAATTGTGTAACTACCTGAATAGCTAATGCACAGAAAGTACAGGAAGATCTGTATGAATATTTTAAAGAAAAAAAAATTATGAGAAGATAAGAACAAAAATTTATATAGGAAATTTAAATAAAGGCCTATTCCACCTTACCTCATCCTCTGTCTTATTTCATCTCTCATAATATCCTGTATTTATTGATATTGATCAATTCAATATCTTCATAGGTAGCCTATTGTATTGCTATTATATGTAGACGGGTATATTTCTAAATAGGTTGTAAATTATATTCATTCCTTTAATACTAACCTAGAAGCAAAAGAACTGCTATTATTGTAGGTTATTATTTTTGCCGAAGAGATGACAGGAAAGGCAGAAACTATTTGGAGCTCCGTCTAAATTGCAGTTTTAAGCACATCTGATGTAGTACATGTCTGGAGGTGGCATTTCTAACCTTTTTATCAACTGGGTTCCATGGATCAGAATAAATGATAACAATAGCTCACCGCCTTCTGCTGGACAGATTTGCTACTTGAAAAACGATCAGGGCCCTATTAAGAAAAGCCACCCGCCCTAATGGGGAGCAGATCACAGACCAGGTCTCTCTGGGCTGCATCTCTCTGTGTGAGGGACATGACCTTGCCTGTCTTTTTCCCTGGGATCAGTTGAATGATAGACTTCTTTTCTTTCCTCGAATTGTTAAAGCAAGAGGAGAGGAAGGATTGCAGATTTTTTTTCCTTTTACTTCAGAAAAGAGACATGGCCCATTTTAACATCCCCATTATCTCTGTCTGTCTACAAAAGCTCTATTTGAAAAGGCCCTATGGTTTCACAGTGATGACAAGCCCTCTCCAATGTTACTCTCACCATCCACAGTGTACCTGGGGCTGCGTTTTCAGACCTAGAATGGCAACGCATTTGCTAACTGCCCCCAGCCCTTCCTTAAACTGACCCACCCCTTAGATTTTGCTCTGGTCACCCCTTTCATGAACCGTCCTGTTTTCCCTTTTGTGTTCATAGATTATAGTTCTCCTTCAAGACGTAATTCAAATTCTGCATTCTCTCTGAAGCAATCCTTACCCATTCTGACTCACAATTCTGTCTCTTTCTTTGAATTACCATATATTTTTCTCAAGACCCAATGCAGACACTAAAACTTATTACATCATGTTCATTTATTTATGGTGCAAGAGTGAAAGACCTAGTCTTATTATGTTTTATTTCATTTTCTCTCTTTCATCCTCTATCCCCTCTTTTACCTTCCCAATTACTACCCAATTTTATGTGTTTCATTTGTAACCTTAAAAATATATTAGCCATTAAAAGTTTAGAGTGTTATTCAATGGGTATATAATTTAAAAAAATATGTATGAGTAGTGTTATATACTATTTTTATTTTCTTTCATATATATTACATTAAATCATAAAAATAGCTAGATGATTATAGATAGATGGATAGAGAGATGAATAGGCAGTAGCAGACAGACAGTAAGTAGACAGATCAAAGAAAACCTGACACAACTCATTCCAAAGTTCCAGTAGAGCCAAGTAGGAGGAGAAGGAAATCAAAGCCCAACTGTCTTATTCACTATCTAGTTTTCATTTTAAACTTCGGTCATACAAACAAAGGAGCAAATAAATGGAGAGTCTTTGACCAGGCATAATCAAGTAATTCTAGGAAAGTTACATGACTTAAAAAGAATGAATTATGCTTTGGTCCTCTTGACATCTCAGAGGTGACCGTTGCCTCCATGTTGTGGTGGGTGTGTCTGCCTACACTCCAGGAATGAATGTGGAATGTCCACATTTGACCCTTCTCCAACCCAGGCTGATAAAAAAAAAGGCATAGTTTCTGAGAAATTCAGAAGTAAAACTGAATCAAATATATATAGCTTTAATGTAGCGTGAGGACTGTGTTGCATTTTCGTTTCTGTGCTCCCTAAGCGCTTTTGCCTTTGTGGGTTTCTTCCTCCATTCTATTAAAAAAAAAAAAAAAAATCAATACCACGTATTATATTTAATGACCATTGGCACAAGATGAATAAAATAATTCAGGATGAATCCATTACTTTATATTCATCGTTGTTATATTCATTTTTTCTTTAGATTTGAATATAAATTAAAATAAAACATTTTCCCAGCCTATAAAATTCTCATGGACCTTTGGCATTTGAGCCTCCTGTGTCCAACTCTGACTGAGTAGAAAGTGGTAAATTATCTGTCATCCAGTTGCATTAACAATTCACAGTAACACTTCACAATTTGTAAAATATTTAGACAATATCTTATTTGGCACTTATAAAAACTCTGTGTAATAGGTATTAATGGCACCAGTTATAGAAATGCTGACACTAAGTTTCTGCCAGTTGTAGTGCTATCACAATTTGTGTAACAATTAATGTTACAAAACTCATGTTTAGGTCTTAAAAGTCCATTGTAGTTTTTTTATATTTCCCTCATTAGAGAAT
Organism: Scalopus aquaticus; assembly: GCA_004024925.1. Lineage (NCBI taxonomy): Eukaryota > Metazoa > Chordata > Mammalia > Eulipotyphla > Talpidae > Scalopus > Scalopus aquaticus. The sequence goes on along the minus strand of PVIJ01002550.1, from coordinate 68,692 downwards.
CAATGTTTGATTCAGAATTGCTTCTCTTTTATGCTTGGCTATCTCCTCTTTTCACATTGCCGGCAACTAAATCTCCCTTTTGATATGAAACCGGATTTTTTCTCTCTCATGTATAATATGTATTCATTAAATAAATCTATCATTAAATATATGAAGATAAACATAAAACCATTTCTTTCCCTAGTTTTTATTTTTTTTATCGAGGTGTTATTGGTTTTCCAAAATTGCATGTGGTGGGCCTCTCTGGTGGCGCAGCGGTTAAGTGCTGCGCTGTGGAGCTGTCGGTAGCGGCCATGCAAGTTCGACGCCCAGTCAGGGAGAATCCCACATGGTGCGGCAGACCTCTCCTGCCTCGCCCACTGCTCCCCTCAGCAGTGTATTTCTGATCTGCCTGTTCTGCTCCCCACTCTGTCTCTGGTGAACCCTCTCGCCACCCCACACCTCTGGCCTGTACCCCAGCTTGTATGTATAAATAAATAAATCTTAAAAAAAAATTGCATATGGTTTAGGAATATAGGCTCACACCTCTTCAGACATATGTTATTACACCACACCCATCACCCAGGTACCTTTAATCCTCCACTGGGGCCCTTTGAGCCCTCTCTTCCTTTGTTTTCTGTTTCCCCTCTCAAAGCCTCAATTCTTCAGTCAGATTTCAAGGGTTTGTTTTGCTTTATTTTTATCTTCTCTTTGTTTTTGTTTCTTTATATTCCACATGAGTGTGATCATCTGGTATTTGTCTTTCTCCTTCTGTCTTATTTACTTAGCATACTCTCCTCGGGTTCCATCCATATTGTCACAAATGGCAGATTTTTCAACTTTTTTAATAGCTGAGTAGTATTCCATTATGTATATATACCACATCTTCTTTATCCACCTATCTCTTGTTGTTGGGAGCTTAGATTGTAGGCTATTGTAAATAGTGCTTCAGTGAACACAAGAATTAGTGTTTTTATATTTTTAACAGCTGGCATCTCCACTCTACCACCCACCCCCACCTCCCAAAAAAAGGAAGTAAAAATGCTAACTATCCTTAGGGGCATTTATTTTTGAAAAATTGCAAGTTGCTCAAAACTCCTAATAGTTATGGAACTGGCCTCCCGAAATACTGTGTGTTTGGGAAAACACCGTATTTTTACAAAATATCTCAAATTAGTAAGCTTTGTTCCAAAGTGAAATGTCAGTAACACAATTGCGCATATTTTTAGGATTGTATATTGAAGTAGAACTCTTCTGATTGTCTAAGAAATTTTTTCTTGTTTTTTTCTGGAGGAACCTATATGTAGTAGAGTCTCTGGACTTTGTAAAGCACACCGTTCATCAGTCAGCCTCTTTCATTTGAAAATAATGAGCATCCAGGAGTTTGAAAAACTAAATCTATTACGAATATTTATGCAGGAAAACTATCACTAAACACCTCCATTCACTCATGTAATGAGATTGGCATCACGATAAAATTCTTGTCTTGTAAGATAATGATCTTATAGCTTTTTCTGGCTCTTAAACCAAAGATAATTGGGTTAATCTCTGCGGGAAGTCCATCTGTTTCCAGTAAGCCATTTTAATTGTGGATGACTTTATTTCAGAAATGTGGAAAAGGTCTTGCCACTCACTTCCTGATCTTGGGAAATACAAGAAGGAATATCAAAATTCAAAATTTAGATGTGTGGAAAATTGGACAGTCACAATGGATTTACCAGTCTGCAAATAGTGTGATACTGGCAATACTTTATATTTGCTCAATGCTTTTCACTAAGGATTTAAATATTTTGGTTTTGGCATTAATATCTGTGCAGTGTTCCTGAGACAAGGATAGAGAAATCTATTAATGTTGCACAGGTAACATGAGATTAAACACAGGCAGAGTTATAAAGCTAAAACCTTAGATTATAGTTGCATTTCTAACATAAATGCTGTTATGAATATGTCAACTGGTCATATGTTACAATATATTGTCATATGTCCTAATTGTATTAAGTATGATGATCTGATTTGTCCAAATCCATTTTTAAGGTCTTTAAATGTGTATATATATATATATATATATATACACATTTAAAGACCTTAAAAATATATATATATATACACACACCTTATACCTAGCCCACCTCCTAGGCATGTATCAGTTGCTTCATACATTTTTAAATACTTTTTTTCTTAACAGTGGATTAATTCATGGTTGAGTTAGATAAACAATAATTTTTTTTAATACAATGCTATTACATAGTAAGCCACAAAATATTTTCAACCACCTTCACTTCATTTTATATTTTATTTTCATATATGCTAGAACATTACCAAATGGAAATGTATGCATGGATAAATACATTCTCCTTCCCAGACTATGGAGATAAGCTTTGGGATTTAAATTCCAGCTTTGCTACTTACTAGCAATGACAAGTTACAACATTTTTATGATGACCTCAGTGAGTTCCTTGCACACAATAAACACTATATGTACATTGCACTTGCAGTAACTATTGTTATCACATTACAATTATGATTTTTCAGAGTGTCACGCCATGTGTACAGACTTTTAGTTGCAGATAATTTGCTGAGGCTTCCCCTTCTTCTCTTAGTCTATACCTGCATTAAGGGAAGCTAGATCAAGAAGCCGACTAGTGTCCAATACAGTTTTTACTGCACTTTTTAGAATTAGAAGAAATTCTTTGCCTATGTTCTGTTTTACATTTTGGAAAGTAAGGCCTAGTGAAGGGAATTTGCTTGCTATCCTACAAATAAGAGCCAGAACATCAACAGAAAGAAGATAACAGAGAGCAGGAGATAAAATATTTGACTTCTCTCATTCAATGCATATTTATTGAGTGTTTACCCTATAGACAACACTATACTAAAAGCAAAAAAAGAGAATAATCAGGGAAAGCTACATGGAGGAGGCACAACTGCACTGATCCTGTTCAAGAGGTAGATATGGTTACATGGAAAAAAAGTAAGAAAGTATCCCAGATGGCTGAGTCAGTGTTAAGAAAATGCCAAATTAGTCCAAGGCCATAGTAAAAATTCAGAAATGGGTAAGAACTTTGTCAAGGAAATAAAGGCAATGTTTCCACATATATTTAGCTAATAATAAATAATGCAAGAGCAGAAAATCAATTTAGTGAAAGACAATCCTTCTTTCAACTTATCCCAAGTATGTCCTAAAATGGTCTAGTTAAACACTCTTTCGGCCTGAAATGACTCCATAGGGATCAGTGAAAATCTTTTAATTTGGAGCAGCATCCCCAGCTCAAAGTGAAAACGAGTTCCCATTTTCTAACTAAGTTTAATAAGGCACTTGAAAGTCTAGAACAAATAGCCAGAAAATAAATATTTTCTGTAACATGCTAGAAAACTCAAATCTGACTGTCAAGGAGCTGAATCTACTTCACACTGCCGGGAAAATTGCATTAGTATCTGGAGCAGCTAATATCAGTAGGTGAAGGAGATAAGTAATGAGGCAGAAAAAGAACAAGAAGAAGACTGGATGTACAAAGCAATCCATGGTGAGGCAAGATATTGATTTGAAATTACAGTTGATTACACTCGTAGGGGGCAAAGAAGGCAGTATTTTCTCAGATGTGAACAAGTGACATTTCAAAGCACTTTTAGTGTGTTTGAACTCAGACCTCTCATTGGGCCCCATGTTGCCACAGAGAGAGAAGAGAATGGTAATTGCATGAGGTCAGCTTCCTTTGTTTAGAAAAAGGCATTTTCCTGGTCAGAATCTCCATTTGGAGTATAGCAGATGAAAATATATTATCATAAAGCTGTAGCATTTTCTTTCAGCTTTAACTGCAAGTTTTCCCATAACTTTGACTTCACTTTTATATAAGATTTACCAATTAGCTGGTTAGAAATTACTCTCCCTGAATATGTCGAATTTCTAAGGTGACTTCCCTAGAATTCCGTACGAGTGTAGTATCATATGTCAAATTTCTAAGGCTACCTCCCCAGAATTGAGTACAGAATGCAATATCGTAAGTCCTAAGATTGATCAGAAAATATGTGTTCTGTTGCTTAAAAGTCACTGTGGACAGATGGGATCGGGGGTGTTTTGAACCAGTTGGACTGTAAGAAGAGCCTTGAAGCTTGAAAAACATTGTCTGAGCCCGGAGGGAAAGTGTGCTTCAAGGAGGGCCGAATGTGAGCTCAAGGAAGGAAAGACAGTGAGAATGAGAGCCAAGAATCACACACTTCTTTCAAGGAGATCCTGGTTGGAAATAAAAAATGATGCTCCATAAAAACTGACTCAGACCTCAAAGAAAGTGGTACTTTATGGTATATAGGTAAACGGAGTCAGTGATTTTTGAGAATGCTAGCTATTTAATAAAAGGTGATTTTTAAATAAATTTGAATAATGGAAAAGAAGTAGGTCAGAAGAAAGGTTCATGTCAAAGGGGCAAAGTTAGACACCCTATCAGTGGTTCAGGGGGAGAAGCATCACCCTAGTGATGGAAGGCAAGCAGAGCAGGAGCTAAAAGCGGCATGTCACCAGAACCTGGCCTCTCCCCCTCTCTCCCCGGGTCTGACCTCAGATAAGGGGTGTTCAGACTGGTGAAGAGTTCAGAATTACAAAATAAGAACTTTCAAGAAGCGGTGACGGAGGTAAAAAAAAAAAAAAAAAAAAAAAGCCCACTGCTAACTCAGCAACCATGGGACCGTTTGGAACGGCAGCCCTGGAGTCTTGAAAACAAGCAGTCCAAAGAGCTGCTGAATGCGGTGGTCAGCTCTGTAGTTAACAGTCCTCAAGTCCCACATTAGTGGCAGAAGAAGACAGAGATATGGTCAGATCAAGGACAATGGTCACAGTTCACCATGGCTCCCGGGATTTCATTTGTGTCAATGGAGGCGGGTGCTAAAAGCTGTTCTCTCATGGCGGTAACTTATTCTACAGCAACCTTTTTTGTCGTTCATTATTTAAGCACTTCTTCAATTAAGGGTGTTGATCCTACAGAGAGAAATATTGCTGGGTTTTAGGTAATGGCATTTTTTTCTTTTCCTGAGCGGTAGTGCAGGCTGTCAGAGGGACCGGACACTCAAGAACTCAAATTATTCACAGCACTAACAGCCACCTAGGGTGATTTTTAAAAGATAAGAAAGGGACCAACCTCCCCCCATCCCTCAAGCTGGGTTGATTAGACACTTTGGCGTAGGTAGAGCAGAATTATTATTTTTAACTGGCCAGTTGATTCAAAGTCACAAAGAATGTAGATTGGTGTTAACTTCAGCATGAATTCCTCAGCTCAGACTCACCTTGGGCCCTTTCCTCATGGCCTTTGGTGATGGGCTCAGGAATATGCATTTCTGAGCAGTACTACACTTTTGAGAACTAGGAGTTTACATGAAAGTAGATGCTTTTGATCACGGTCGATGGATTCTAAATAAGGTCTGGAAGGGAAGTTCTTAAAACGAGTTGTTGCTCTGAGTATTTACTTTGGGATTCTGAAACAGCAAAGGGAGCGTTGTAACTCTTCTCTTAAAAAGCGTATTGATATAACTGGGTCTACAGGTTACATCCTGAGTACAGGTTGGTTCCTTGAGGTGCAAAAGAGTTTTCCCTAAAGCTGCTACATATTTTAAATAAATGATGACTAAAGTCCTTGCCATCCCAAGTAAATAAGTAAGCTTAACCCTAAAGAGTTGTACCTGGCGGTGCCGACACAGACATACACTTACTGAGCACCTCCATCTATCAGGCATGGGGAAGGGTGTTGGGGACACTGGTGTAAAACACAACTGTGTGCTAAGGGATGTTAGAGTCACATAAGGAAGGAAAGTTAAATGCAAAAAAATGTAAAAATATATTTGTTTTGACTTTATGTTTCAATATTTCAGAGTTGGAAACTGAGGTCAAGATTTACCTTATTTTTTTTTTTCCATATTATATCAGTCACATTTTACATAACACTTATTCTAATATCACTGAAAAGGTAACTGTCCTATGATTAAGGCAACACACTATATGTACTGCTTAAATAATTATAGTTTTAAGATATATAATATTCATTCTGAAAAGAGATCATAATCTAATGATTATGGCTAGTAGATTCAACAGTCTTTAGGTGCATCTGCCTTAATTAGTCAAAATATTGACCAAATAAGAAGCCTTTAATTCATTTCTTGCATCACTTTGAAATGTTTTGGCTTTATCATATTTATATCATATACATACCTTTCTTTCTAAAGAGTCAAGATTTTCTTTCCTTCCTCCCTCTTCTCTCCCTCCCTTCCTCCCTCTTTCTTTACTTAGCTACTGTTCATATTCTAAGAATAAAACTCATTGCTTTATCATTTTCTGTTCTCATTTTCTGAGCTTGTACTTTTTAGCATGCTTCAATCGACTTCTCCTCCCCACACAGTTAGTAAACAATTTCCTACATTCATGAAGCCACTTAACGATCAAATATTTTATATTTACTGCCCATTGGAATCTAAATCATTATCATTATCATTAACCAACTGCTCCGAAGCATGAACCAGTCCAGTACATACCTTGAGCAGAAAAAACGGTTCCCAGCCATGGGCAGTGGATGGTGGCCAGATGAGCTCAGTGTGAAAGAAGACAAGGTGATTGGACCACACTACCAGCCAACAGGGAGTTGGTATCTGTCATTTTATTTCTGTCCCTAAGGAGTTGATAAAAATCTAAGGATAATGTGCAACCAGACTTGGTTTAACTGATTACCAGAAAACACCACAATCATTTCTAGTTGATTTATCAAAACTTTGTCAACAAATATACTTATCAGATAAAATTTCTTTTTTTAAGAGATTTGTTTATTTATGCATACAAGAACTGAGGTGTAGGCCAGAGGTGTGGGGTGGTGAGAAGATTCATCAGAGACAGAATGGGGAATAGAACAGGCAGAATGACTGAAGTACACTGCTGAATGGAGCAGCAGGAGAGATAGGAGAGGTCTACTGCGCCATGTGGGAATCTCCCTGGCCAGAGTTCGAACTCATGTTGCAGTGGCTGTGGATAGCTTCATAGACTGAGACTTACCCCTTGGGCTACCAGGGAGGCCTCAGGTAAACTTTCTTTCAAAGAATAAATGGGATGTAAGCTTACATTGCTCATTGTGAAATCTATTTATATTAACTTATTAAGTGACCTGTATCAATATTACCCACCTATGTGTTTTGTTGTTTTATTTTCATATTTGGTTTATTATTAACTCAGTTACTGCTTTGAATCTCTCTTGTAGATAACAGAGAGCAAAATTTTGCATAAATATCAGACAAAACTATTATACTACAAACATCTCCCATTTTATCTCTCTTCATCTATCTCTTAATTTCCCTTTTGTTTAAATTCTATAGCTTTCTTAAAAAGAAATATATATATATATATGTTTTTTAATATGTATTATATACACATACATGTATGTACATGCACAGGCACATACATGGTTATTTTTTTATAGAAGGGAATTTTCTCTAATGTAAATCTCCATAGATTTACTTAAAAGTTACTGATGGAATGTTCCATCAGCACTCACAGAAGCTACTAGCAATCAATAGAAGAGTTTGGTTTAGGTGTCAGTTTTTGTTTGTATGTTTGTTGTTGATTTTCACAAGACATCCTCTCTTAAACAGAACCTTACGGAGACCCGTGGTGAGCACTGGGTAGGGTGATGAGAGTATTCACACCAACAGGATCTGGCTGCCACGAACATCATGTGAAAAGAACATAGGTAGCTTTATGACTTACCTTTCCACGTTGCTCACATATAATCTCATCCCATGGATTTACTTACATCTCAAGCACATCTTATTTCTTACTTTTCATATAGGCTTTAGTACTAAGAAAGCCATGTTGTATAATAGAAAAGTACTTGCCTAGGGAATCAAAGACCAAAAACTACCTGTTTGATCGTAGGCAAGTTTTGACTTCTGTATTTCTTATCAGCCATGCATGTAATGTTCACTTGCCTTACCTAAATCATGGCATTGTGAGTGAAAATAGAAGGATAAGAAATAACAGGAAAATCAGATTGTTTTCAAAATGATCGCATAAATACACAATGCATATTTAATATATTTGAAATGAATAGGAAGTATAAAGGATGACTATTGATAAGATGATTTTTTGCAATGAGCAAAATGACCACTCTCAACTTCCATCCCAAACATCTTCATACTTATACTTTGCTTTACTATACTTCAAAATTGAGATTCTTCCCAGGATGGCAAACTATTTTCTATCTCATCTTTTCTATTGATTGCTAGTAGCTTCTGTGAGTGTTGATGGAAAGCTTCAGAGGCCAAGTGTAAGTTCAATGGGAAGAGGGCCCTATGAAGTGGAGTATCAGGAGTTATGAACCATGTGCCTGAGGATCCTGGCCTCAGGCGTGGACACTGTCATCAGCACAGAGTAACAAGTTCATATTAGGAGTTTCCCCCTAGTTTTTCTCGTCCATTATTTAATTTCAAAGAGAAGACTAAAAGACTATTTTGATTATCCACTTAGCAGCTGGGTAGCTTGAAGAATGGAATGACTAACTGACAAAACCTCCGCCCCACCCCAATTTGCTTTCCAGCTTACTAAGAAAACTGAAGGTGTGAAAGTAATTCAGTCGAGAATTAAAGTGAATAGTGAGTAAAAAACCTCAGACTAGATTCCAAAAAAGGTATTGTAATCATCCAGCATAGGAAGGATAAACTAAACCTAAAATTCATCTCAGTTGTCAAGACTAATGACTTCAGACATACACTAAGAGATTATGAAAACTGCTTACATAATGAAGCTTCCTGAGGAGAGCAGAGCAGTCCTCCTAAGCTGGCATGAAAATGGCTTGAGAGAGTAAAGAAATGAGTGGTTTGGGGGTTTTGTTATGATTAAATGGTAGAGCTAGAGTGGAGATTTCTCACTCCAGATGGAAGTTTACATGATTTGAATCTCCTGATGGCATAAAAGAAGGGAGTACCTGGACTTTCTTATCAGTTTGCCCAGAAATATGGGGTAAGAGAAAGGGTATGGTGGAAAAGCTGCCAGTTATCAAAGATCACAAGAATAAGACAGACTCTTCAAGTCATTTTTAAATCATATGGCCAGGAAGCTTTAAAATGTAATGTTTCTAAATCACATTCAAATATTTTAAATGACAAAGACAAAAAATACAGTTAATGTCAACTGGGTTGTGATTTGCTTAATTGTGAAAATATGTTTCAGCTAATAGGCAGTATAAACACTTTGATGATGGTTAAACTGTAAACTAAAGTAATCAGAAATTGTTCTAAAAAATAAGTAGATTACACAGGATTTGCAACATGGGTAGGATTTGACTAAGTCTAGAAGATAGGAGAAGATTGTCCAGGCAAAATGCTCTTCTCAGCTCTACTGAAACATACACTTTGTCTACGTCTATTTTTTTTAAGATGTAAGTATATACACACATATTAACAAAATCATCTTTGAAAAAAGTTTATGACAGAATAAACCACTGTGCTTGGAATGTTCACAGAGACAAAGAAAAACATATTTTGACTTTTGAATTGGATAGTTATTATTTTTATGATCACTCCCCTTTTTTCTTTTTATATCCCTTTGCATGTTTGTTTGGCGATTTTTGCAGATAGGTGGGAAGGTGGGTAGGCATAGATGTCCAAACCATAAAGCAGCTTTCCCTAGGGTCAAAGCAAATCACTGCATAAATCAACATACATGAGAATTTCACAGTCTCTCGGTCTCAGGAGGACTTTTGAAAGCTGACATGCTGGAGCCTTTCAAGTTGCCTTTGTATAATTTGCAGGGTATTCTCAGCATTACTCCCTCACTACTTCCTACAGAAATGTTAGAAAACTTCAGACGGCAGCTTTTGCCTTTGAAACTTTTGGATATTTTTCCACCCACAGCTTTGTTTTTGAAACTCGGCTGCCACAAGCAGTCTTATAAACTGGATTTCCAGAGCCCAGGGATAGCACACCCCCAGTCGGCCAAATTTGAAGGAGATTTTGCTGAAGATGTCTCCTGGTAGGCTCTCCCTACCCTAACATGCGGATTTGGAAAGGACTCAAAAGTCATTCTTCTCTCAAAACTGGGCCCACAGGGCCTTGAACAATTTGTAAAACACAACAAAAGGAATCAAGATAAAAAATCTTTTTACCCTACGGCAGGGTTTTATGCATTCATACACAATTTCAGTGGGCATTCTGTAGTTCTATGAGGGGAACTGACCTGAAAGGAGATACATTCATTGTTATTTTCTTTTATTTATTTATTTTATTTTTAATGTATGTACTTTTGAAAGATAGGGAAACAATTGCATTATCTGGGTGTTAAATTGAAAAAAAAATGTGTATTAAGTAATGCTAGTTTAGTTTCTTTTGCTTATATGATTTGTGGGACAGTGAAAGTAGTAAGGGGATTCAAGGAGATAAAGGGATTCAAGAAATAATCATGTTAGCACCATGGGAAAATTCTTCATGGTCCAAGTGAGACCCTGGTCTTTTGTTCTCATGACACTACTGGTCTTTCCCCCTTACAGGAATTTGACTACAGACCTGTCCATGGTAATTCAGCAGATACTTATTGGCCTATTTGCTATTAAGAATACGCACAGAACATGGGTTTTTTTGTTGTTGTTTGTTTTCAGGACACTCCCAATCTGGTGTGGCAAATAGATATATGAATAGAAACTTATAAATAATTTAAAGACTACACTGAGAAACCAAGATTTCTGTGTATGTGTGAGGTAAGAGAGTCTTTGAGGGGGGAAAAAAACATAAATGATATGTGCTTCACATCAGGCAGAGAAATTATTGCTGAAGGACTCACAACCAATGGTATTGCTTCACGTATTCACAAGGTGGATGCATGAGGGCACACACACACAAGTAAACTAGTTTGAAACAATTGACAAGTGACTGTGAAAGTGGTCATGTTAGAAAATATTAGAAAGCATTTTGCCTTTCTTCTGAAAGTCCTAATGTGACATTATAGTTGTTAATATTCTTGTTTCAGAAGAAAATTAATTGTGCACAACTAAAGATCATTTAAGGAAAGTGCATTTTGTCTTCCAGTGTTCTGACTTATTGAAGGTTCCTTTTCCTCTAGACCCTCACCAACACATGTCTTATTTTTTTCCTGTTTGTTTGTTTGTTTGTTTGTTTGTATAATGGATCATTCTCAAAGGGATAAGAAGAAATCTCATTATGGTTTTGATTTAAATTTCCCTGATAATAAATATGATAAGCATACTTTCATGTCCCTATTGGCCATTTGTATGTACTCTTTGAAGAAGTGTCTATTTAGCTCACCTGCCCATTTTGTGATTGGGTTATTTGTTTCCTTGTAGTTGACTAATAACATTTCTTCAAAGATTTTAGATATCAGCCCACGTTGAAAGTATGATGTGCAAATATTTTCTCTCATTCATTCTTTTCATTTCAATGATATTTCTTTCACTGAAGTGGAAGCTTCTTAATTTGATGTAGTACTATTTGTTTTTGTTTTCTTTTGTTTGCTTTGCTGTTGTAGTCATGTCCACAAAGACATCATTGCCAATCATACACCAGTGTAGCAGAATGTTTTGCCGATCTTTTCTTCCATGTGTTTTATGGTTTCAGATCTCAAATCTAGATATTTGATCCATTTTGAATTATTGTGTGTACTTTGAGGTAATCTAATTTTCATTCTTCTTTTTCGGGGAAAGTTTCAGAACATAAGCTATCAGTGCTTATTCTCATGAGAAATTCCTATGTGAATACCCACAAAGATTTGAATTAGGAAATATTACTTGTAAATATATTAATACATTTGAAAAGCTATGATTTGTTTCCTATATAAAAATATAAATAAATAATGGTATAAAAAGAGATCAAGAGGGACCTCCCTGGTGGCACAATGGGTTAAGTGTCAGCACTATGAAGCTATCCAGAGTCACTGCAGCATGAGGTCAATACCTGGCCAGAGAGGTTCCCATATGGCGCAGCAGACCTCTCCTGCCTTGCCCACTGCTCCCCTCAGGAGTGCATTTCAGTCTATCTGCCTGTTCTGCTCCCTACTTTCTCTAGTGAATCCTCTCACCCTCACCCTCTCCCACATTTCTGGCCTACACCCCAGCTCTTGTATGCATAAATAAATAAATCTTTAAAAAAACAAGATCGGTAACCTAAATACACTCCAAAAAACTGTAGAATAATTTTATTAAATGTTTAATAATGATTTAATCCCAATTCTTTTTTTCTTGGTGTTTAAAGCTAGGATTGAATAAATCCCAATTTGAATGTAAATTAAATGTTAGTTAAATTATTAATCTTCAAATTAATAAGAAACCATCAAACACAGAAAGATTTAGAATTTAAAATTTACAACTTTAATAACAATTAAAGTTGTAATTTGCTACAGTGATTTCTAAATCACTCAAATTATTCCAGGACATAGAATACATTACAGATATTTTATCAATTCATTTCATAGCTTAAAATTAATTAAGAAATATAAAATATTTGGCATATTTATGTATGTATATATGAGTATATTTATTTATATATGTATGTATACAAATACATATATATATATACTCTTTACAAAAATATAACTATATTCCATTCTCACTACGAACCAAAAGGCAAAAAATCTTAATAATATGTAATGACATTGGGTTTGTGTATTATGTTGAATGTAATTTCACAAGTATTAACATGATTCTTCAATTACACTTATGATCATTATTATACCTATTATCATTGTCATTTTATAGGTGGGGAAGTAATTTAGAAAGACTGAAACTTTGTATCCCTTTCAGCAGTAAAACACAGAGTTGGAACATCAGCACTGTGATTCAGGATCTGCTTTGGTCTCCTAAAATCTCAGTTTTGTCACAGTAATGGGGTAAAACAGTAGTTTGGTCTGTGAAGCATTCAGTCCAGTGATGGGCATGGGGTGAAGGCAACAGATGTTGTCCTTCCATGGTTGTCATGACTGGCTCGTCTGCCTGTCTTCCCACCCTGATTATGTCAATCCGAGTGCTATCCATCAGACATCATCACAGTTATGCTGACATTGGCTAGTTTCCTCTTACACTAGCTGGTCTGAAGCAGAATTGGAAGCAATGCAAACATAAAAGTGGAGATACAAGGTAAAATATATCAGTTAGAAAGAAGATTAACTTTTGGTTATTTCAATATACTGTGGCCTAATGTGTCTCCAACATTTTCATAGATGGTGATGGGGAGGAGACAGAAACTGGATGTAAGTGCAATTTGTTGTTCCTTAGATGTAAGTACAGTGGAGTGCCAAAATAAATATTTACATCAGTAGTTACACACAATTTGTGGTTGTTTCAAAATAAGCACCCAACATACATGTCATACTTTGCTATTAATTCATGAAATTATTCATGCTTTTGTGAATTTTAAAACATAAAGAAAATAGACTGTAAGCAAACAATATTTTTTTTAAAACAAAGTGAAATTTTTTTCAAGTATTGGCTTCTGTACTAAAGGTCAACAAATACTTGGACACACTTTAGGTCATAAGATTCCTGAGAGGTTGTTTAAACTTTCCAACATTTTCTCCTGCAGAATATATCTATACTATTAGCAGTCATGAACTCTATTATAATCCTGTTAAGATAATATGTGTGAAAGTATAGTTAAAGTAAGTAGTTCCTTTGTTAGTGAATGTGATGATTATTAGTGGTATTATTTTCAAAATAATCAAAGGTAAATATCCCTGAAGATAAATGTGCCGTTGTTGTTTCAAAGCCATATGGTAATAATATTTAACTTTTATTTGGGGAATAAATAGATTAATGTTAACATTATAAAATCACTATGGAGTCATAAGAACATAATTATAAAGATGAAATCATTGTTGAGCAAGCTGTACATGTTTAGCAAATATTAAAATAAATGAATTTCTTTGTGGTCTATTAGTACTTTTTGTAATTATAATTTTTATTTATTTTGCTTTAAATTTTGGCCGTATATTAGGTAATCAATTATTATGTGAAGAGTGGATGAGAAAAGGACTAGAACATGAGGTTAGAATTCAGACAAACTGTTAGCTAACATGATCAGATATTTCAAAAATAATTGAAAACAGTTTAAGAAGCCCTCATTCATGTTATCTGTCAATAATTGGTAATAAACCAATCCACATACAGAATTGAAATTAGAAACCCAGGGGAAAAAAGTCAAAGTTAAAATGAAAGCAAATTGTATAGCAAACATTACTTACATTATGCTATCAATTAAAGGAAAACAGTAGAAGAAATGAAGTCACATGAACAAAAAGATGAAGTTTCATTTCTATTTGTCCATACTCCTTAAACTTAAATGCAAATCTGTAAACATAACATTTGACTCTTCTAAATTTGCTCACTTCCCCTTTTCCATTAGTTTAATTGATTATAGAACAAAAGCAACCATCATTTTTGTATTAGTTTGATGAAAATAATTGTCTCATTGTATAATACTAGCATCCTCAGAGGAGAAATAGGATATTATAAAGAGACAGCAAGGCAGAAAAAGGGAGTGCTGGAGTAGATATACTTAGGATAGACATTTGAGCAAATTTTAAGTCAAGGGATTCTACAATTTGGAGAAACTGAAACTGCCCCTTCAGAGAATCACTTTAATTTTTTCTCTTCTCTGTACATTATAACAAAACTTACCTGAAGGCAAGAGGGAGGGGACTGAACATTTACATTATGTTGTCACCTCAGGATAAAAAATATATCCCTACAGTTATAATTCTCCAAATAAATAAAATAGCACCTCACAGTTTTACATTATTTGTGCATTAGAAAACATACTGTGCACTTTTTCTAATTTTCAAGTCTATTTTTAAGCCTGAAGAAAAACTATAGGATACACAAATTTAAAGTTAACTCCCACAAACAAAATCAGAAAAATATCAGATACTGCACTTATTGCTTCCCCTATACTTGAAACATTGTCAATAATTTGATTGACCCTTTCCATTAATATTATTCTAATTCTTTCATAATCTTTACTTTTTTCCAGAAAATGTTTATTAGTGACAATATGTGTTTTAATAATGAATTATTAGAATATTATCTAACAAGCCAAAAATCTAAAGAAATATCTGAATTAGATGTCTAATATAGTTTATAAAAGAGAATTCTTTGTTTGCTTATATCATGAATTTCTATGTTTTTGAGTCCATGATAGATTATCCAGTCTTTGTCTAAAATCCCAATGACCGAATTGTTCTACAGGGTTCAGGGTATCACAACTAGGTCACAGAGACAACTCAAGATATTCTGAATTTTTGTAGGAAACACAGTTATGTCTATTAAACACTGTCTGAACTCAGTTTGAGCTAGTCACAGTTTCAACATTAGAGCACATACATCTTTGTGAAAAATGATTTTTTTTGAAGATGCTATGATTAAGAAAGTAAATGTTGCATTTCAGTTATGATATCACAGGAAAGAGAACGATGGTATATCCAATCTGAGTCCTATGTTTGAGTTTTACAGTGCTCAACAAACATTCCATTAATGAGAAATGGTTGTTATTTACTAATAAACTGAGAACATCATTTCTTTTAATTTCTGAATATTATTTTTTCAGATAGTCCTAAGTTTTAAAACATAAATACTTAAGTTAGTTGACTCTATTGCTATAGTAAAAGTAGCTACTTGTTACTTATGTTAGTAGAGGTACTATAAACAATTTCTGAGACATTAGGGTGTCACTGGAAAAAATTGGGAAACTGACTTAAAGTATGTACTCACTGTAAGAAATATTTATCAAAATTACTGAGTCAACTTTTTAAAAACTTTACACTTTTTTTATGTATTTCTAATGTGTTTATTTTTTGCAAGATAATTCAGCTGGGTATAAAGTTTTGAATTGTAAATGTTCATTCCCTAAACTGTATAAATTCATTCTCCCTGTTTTAAAACAGTCAATGAGGAGGTACATTCATAACTCAAAAGTATTTTTAAATTGGAAAAAAAAATTGACTCTCAACATAAAATTATTGACATAACAGAGACAATAAACTATCTTAATTGATTACAGTATTAATATTTTCCTATGAGATCAGCACTACTAATATTGAATCTATTAATTCACTGAAATACTGTGTATTTTTGTATGTTATGTTATTTTTTGAAAAAAACAACAAATCTTTCATTAATTTTCTAAGAGTACTGTTGTCAGTCCTGCCTTCTACCAGTAATTTCTTTTCCACTAATTTTATAATTTTACAGCTTCTAAAGCAACATGCCTTCACTTTAATTTTCAGAAGCATAGTTTTAATAATTTTTTTTTATTTCTGCATTCCTTTATGGCAAGCATGCCTTGTATAAATAAATTGAATAAAAGGTATGTGGATTTTTCTTTTTCAATCCCGTTTTCTTGCTGTGTGAGAGTAAATGTGGAGAGAGAAACTCACAAGATCAGTTTTCTGGTAAATTTAAACATTGTTTTTCTTCCTATGTGGCAAAGTAAGCAGCCGCAGCAATACTAAAAAATGAATGTGTTAAACTATTCAGTAGATATGACCACAAATGAGAAGTTTAAAGTGAAGTCACAGAGAGAAAGTATTGTATAGACACAGCTTTTTATAGGAAAAGCAATTTGCTGTTCTCCACCTTGATCTTTAAAACCAATTGCCATCCTGCATAGGTTCTGGAAACTTTGTGGTTCTGGCAATGCCTGTGCTGCTAAAATTCAGCATACTGGATTCATTGATATTCATTTAAATTACTCATTTGGGCTCCCAAGGGCCTCCACTTGAGTTTCATTTTGACTTTCAGGCACCACTGAACCAAAAATAAAAAGCAAAGTACAGCCAAAACCATAGCATCTCATTTCATTTTGAGATTGAATTTGGGAATTTACAAGAGAAATGATCTTGACACAGAGGAATGCCCAGCATTATTGGGAATTCTTATGAAAGCAAAGAACCTTTTCAGGAACTGAGCCTAATGATTTGGTTGATAACATAGTAAAGAAACCAGGTAAATATCAGGTGATTATCACCTGATTTGGGGTTTTGCTGCAAACATTTTGCAGAGCTCTAACTGTGATGTGCATTAGTCACGCTACTGGAGCAGAAAATCAATAAAACGAGGTTCCAAAAATAAAATATTCTTTTGGAATGTTTCTCTGAACTAATTAGCAATGAGTCATTTAAAAGGACTTACCTGTCATTAGGGGAAAAAAGGTATTTACCAAAACCAGTTTCCTGACAAAACATTTTTTTTGAGATTGAGGGCAAAAAAAGATTAAAAACTTTGATTCACAAAGTGACTTTTATTTGGACAATAAATAACACAGAAGTCACATTGTGAAATGAGAAACTTAATCATTTTTCTGTCATGCTATTTGTCAAAATAGAGAGAGGAAAAAGTGATAACTCATAAATAAAAAGTAACTTTATTTCTTTTTTGCTATTTGAAAGTTCTAAAAAAAGCTTCATTTGTTGATGACTTGGGATCACATACAAAGAGTATAAAAACAGGTCACAGTTGCTTGCTTTTGCATTTTGTTTGAAGTTACACTTTTTAGCATACTAAGCTCTCCAAGTAGATGAAAATCATGTTTAATCAAATAACTCATATATTCCATTTTAAGATTAAAATTTAATACTATATATGCGTAAGATTTCTCTCTCCAAATATATATTCCAGTAAAGCTAATGGATTTAGCATTAGAAACAGTTTTTAAATCAGTGAGATTTTCCTCAACTGATTTTTTTCCAATTGAGGAAATTATCTTTAAATTATTGTATTTCCATAAGTCTTAGAACCAGTTGAAAGGAATACAACATACTTACCTCCAAACATTCCCACTGATAAAAAGCATGAGGGCATAGATGAACAAAATATCAGATTTCATTTTAAAAGTTAGATTTGAAATAAAAGTTACTTATACTTGCAATAGAGATTTTAATATCTTGAGAATTTGCAACTTCTCAAAAAAAAATGACAGCAGTCAGCAAGAAAACGTTAAAACTGCAGTTACTCAAGAGAGGTAAATATCTACTTGTTATTTCTTTCTAATGATGTGTTCAAAAATATTTCCCAATATATCACCTCTCAAACAAATGGAAAAAAGAGGAACTTCATTTAAATCTTTCTTTTCATCTCCTATTCCAGTCCTCACTCTCTTTCCTCCTCCCCTTCCCCTTCCATTCCTGTCTCTCTGTCTCTCATTTCCTCCTCTACTTTGGATCACACATTCTTATATTCCTGTGTTTCTCCAGCGAGATTTCTTTCTGACACTTGCATTTACCAACACTTGCAGCTTGAATTTGTTGACCCCCAACACCATCACACACACAGTTATGGACAGACATCCACACCCTGCAAGTATATATGCTCCTCTGCTGTACCACACCCATGTTCTAAATCACTTTTCCCCTTGCTGACATTACAGTGGACAAAGGAAGGAACAAAGCAAATCCAGAAGAGTCTTAGCTTTAGACTATGAAATTTAAAAGGAAAATGGACTAAAGGGAATACTTGGGGCCTGGTAGGCAATAGAGCAGTGTGAAAAGAGATCAAGTAGAGAAAATCCCCACATTCTGGAGATATTTTTGACAAAACCACTAGTTTCAAACTTAAACATATGTTAAGAGCACTTATCAAGCCTGATGTCAGACTAAGAACCTTTTATTTTCCTGCTCAGAATCATTTAATTCAGAAAGTAAGTAGGACAGTGGAACTTATTATAGACATACATTTGATAGTTTACAGTTTTTGTTTTTTGTTTCGTTTTGTTTTGTTTTAATGGTGCTATTAAAGACTTATGGGCCTATGAGAGAATGCTCAACTTTGGAACTTAACTTTTTAAAAAATATTTCTTGTGTCCTGAAATCCCACAATAAGAAGTGCCACCACCCAACCTGTTTGGATACATACAGTGGAATCGATTTTGTGAGTCAGTTTATATTAGAATGAAAGAGAATTTAGAATATAATTTGAAAAGATCCTAAAACTGATGAGTGACAAAATAAGAATTTATTATCCCATTTAATTTAACAAATTGCAGCAAGGAATAAGAAGGTTTGGAGGTATGATCAAAGAATCATAATGTTATTATGAGCAAGGTGGGAATGAATATATGAAGCATAATTTGTATCAGATGAAGTGTCATAAAATGAACTGATAAAAAAAGAAGCTATATGAAATGTATTTGATTTTTAATTCATCATTTAATATAGGATTTTATAAAAGTTTGCTTGAAAATTAGTTTGAATCTACTCAGGATTAAAAAAAAAGTACTTCAACCAAGAATTTACTGAGAGTAAAAAGACAGACTAATGACAGATGGTAATATATGCATTTGGGAAAGGTGCCAATGTTAAATCCTGCCTTATTTAATATTTTAATGAATTAGAAATACATGAGATTGTGGATCGTATTAAATTGAGGTGATTCTAATTCCACAGAGACTAGATAAATCTTCTCTGCTAGCAAGTCTGCGCTTTCCTTTCAGCCTTCTTTGTTAATGTGATTTTGTTCTAACTGGCTCTGCTTTGAATAGAGGAGAGAACCACAGCTTTCAAAGGAAGGGACTCAGGAAACTATGACCAGGATACATGAACCTCCTTTTAGGACTCATCCCCTTATTAGTTGGTGATCTAACAAATTATTTAGATTTTGTAACATTCAATATTGCATAAGATGGGATGAGCAATGTCTTTCTTATAGAGATTTTTTAGGGGTAAAATTACTAAATTAATATCCAACTAGATTTCTTAAAATTGTATCCAGTGAAGAATGAGAAGTGATAATAATCGTTAGTTTCTTGCCCCCTTTAAAGTCTGAGTGGCTCAGCATGATGGTTTGCCGGGCTGGGAAACCAAGTTGTGGAGAAATGAAAGCTATTGTTCAAGTAAACATGCTAAGTTACAGATCAAGTCTACAGAACGTTAAATATACTAATCCCTATGCCAGCAATGTTTCCACCTTACCCTTTAATCTTTTGATTTGCTGCTTTGCTCTCCCCCAAAATTTTGTTAAAAAAAAAAAAAAAAGAAATCTCACAGTGTTGAAAACATTGTTTTGTTTTCTTTCTCAATTTAGTCATTTTTAAGATGATAGGAAAGAGTTATTAAACTCCAATTTTCTACATCTGCCTAAAATGAATCTGACATTTCCTTGAATGAAAATCATTGCTAGACAGTACCAAATATTTTTTGTTAAAAGTTTGACATTCCAAAAATTGTACATTATTGTGAATATTATTTTTATTTTACAGACTCAAATTCTTAGAGTAACCGTAAAACCCCTCATTATATATAAACATGTTTTATGACAAATATCACATTCCGTTTTTTTAATTTTTCTCATTTATTATAGTTCCATAACCACCACTGAGTTCTAATCTTATCTCATATTCACTTATGTAATGGAACTATTTTGATACATTTTAAAGGGTAGGTTTTTCAATGTCAATAATTTACTTTCACATACAATTTTCCTGTCTAATACCGCCATCTTTTAAAACTAATGTCATTATTCATTGCTGTAGGAAAGACAGGCCACTACAGAACATCACAAAAATAAATGACCAAGAGAATTAATTTATGTCTATTGAGCTTTAAAACCTAAATTCTGAGGATAAATAATAGATTTTAAAGAATGTTTGTTAAACAAGTTGTTTTATTTCATTTTGCTTCTACCTGTGGGGGAAATGCACTTACTATTTGGGAATAGATAAGAAATGATTCAAATACAAGGGAAATAGTGTTCCTCTGTCATTGTGAGGTTGTCAGCTCTTTACTGACCGCAGATAACAACTATGAACTCTGAAAAACATACAAAAAAATTACCTTAATGTTTTACAAAATTAAGAAAAGCAAACTGTTATCAGTGATAATCTAAATTTGGAAGAAGAGAACAGCAAGTGTTAGTTTCCCATTATTCCAGAATTTACATGTGGGAAGATCTCACACTTGGAATGGTATGGACCAGAGGGGTACAAACTTTCATAGAAAACATGTTGTCTTTATGATCTGAAGGAACAGAAGCCAGTAACAGGGTCACACAGCTAACTTGGATGTTCGATTTAGAAAAATATCTTAAGGAACAAAAAAGAAGGAAAAAACAAATTCTTATAAAAATTCTCCAAATGGGCCTCCCTGGTGGCACAGCAGTTAAGCGCCGGGGCATGGAGTTTTCCACAGCAGAAACACAAGTTCTACACCCTGCCGGGGAGATTCCCACATGGTGTGGCAGACCTCTCCTGACTCGCCCGCTGCTTCCCTAGGTAGTGTATCTCTGTTGATCTGCCTGTTCTGCTCCCCACCCTGTCTCTGGTGAACCCTCTCGTCGCCCCACACCTCTGGCCTGTACCACATCTTGTATGCATAAATAAATAAATCTTAAAAAAAAAGATTAAAAAAAACCTCTCCAAATATATGGATAATCCCTATATCATAAATGATCAAAGCAAATTAAAAGCAACCTTCAGATAACGGAATTTATCTCATAACTTGAGGTGCCTACTTTATATGAGGCAGATCCATTGCTGTCTTAGCTAGGTAAAATAAATAAGATATACGAGTCAAGGAAAAGAAAACAAGCAAAAACAAATAGACTTAAATCTAACCATATTAATAATCGCATTAAGTATTATGGAGTAAGCACTTAAGCACTCCAACTAAGAGGCAGCATTTTTCAATATGGAGAATAAAAAGATAACACCAAGTTTTAAAATTTCAATTAGAAAAAATGAAAAGTGGTAGGTGAAATTGATTGTTACATAGAAAATGGACAGTCTGTCTCAAAGACAACTTGACAACTAGAGGTCATTCAACCCACTAGGTAACTTTTAACTCATGCAATTCCTCCATCACAATTTGAAATGAATATAAAGAAATACAAAATCTGATATGTGCAGTTGGTTGAGAGAAATGGTTCCATAAGCAGAATAGAATAGTAGCTAAGAATTAAATTCTGGATTTTGACATTTTAGCCTTTACAAATTTTACTTTCCTCCACTATAAATGGTAAAAAAAAATACTATATATATTTCAAAGGACTGTTTAAAAAAAGTTTAATAGAATGATTTAATAGAGACATGTTTATATCACCACTATCATCTTCAGATTCATCAATCAGTACCATCAGCAACATGACTATTCTCTTTGAGACCATTTTTGATGTCATATGGAGGAGTTTCTGTCTCCTTTTCAGTTTGAGTTTGGCTTCCTGGTTTCTGTAAGAATACTCTCTTCTCTTTCAAAAAAGTCCCTTTTATTTTTAATTTTGAATAGATTTTGGCTTATTGTTATCATAGGGAGTCTATATAAAAATTTCATTTGTTTCAATTTGTATCCTTGAATGCAGCTGATATGTTGGTTTTGTTTCTTGCTCATGTCATGTAGATTCTGTTGATTTACTGTGCTGTCACTCTCCTTCTCATGAACCTCTGTCCCCTTACTTTCTATCAGTCCAAATTCTATCTTTGCTTGCTTGAAAGACTAGGGGAAATGAGTCCTCATTCATTAATCCATGTCTCATCCTCTGTATTCTCATGAATCATCCTACCTTATACAATATTTGCCACTAAATATACCTGCACCACAATGTAGCTATTGTACATATACTTTCTTTTAGTCGTTCTTTAGTTGACACCTTTGGAAGTTCTTCATTCAGTATGACATGTACTATTCAACCAGATAGAGCAATACAAGAAAAAAAAATGTAGTAAGAATGTACCAACTTTAGTGGGAATGACTATTCTGTGAATCTATTCCCTTGATTTTGCAAAGATAATTGTTTAAATGTCTCCAAAAGTTGATTAAAATAAGAGCATTTCCTATCCTTCTTGTTTATATTTTTGTGTTTCTTTTCATAGAGAAAACGTAAGAAGTTTTGTTTGAGAAGAATCCTTGGGATTCATTTGCTTGTTTATTAATTTGAAGCAATAAATTTAAAAGATTAATTTTGTAGGACTCAAATGACCTGAATTTTATATAACATTATTTAGCCACTGAATTATATAAACTTATACAAGTCAATTAACTTCAGTGGGCTGGCTGCACTTTCCACATCTGATGAGAAAATAAATATTTAAAACAGATTATAAAGTTCAGATGGACACATATTGTGGATTACTAATACATGCTCTGAAAAATGCAATTAGATGCTAAGATACGATTTTATCCATCTTCACCATCATATGAAAAAAATCTAACATTTTCTTTGATAAAAGAAGCATGATAATTCAGCTATCAAATATTTTAAATTAACTAAGTGTCTTAATTCGGAAGATTTTATTTAATATCAAGAAAGCTAAAATTCAGTCACTTAAAAATATAAACAACTAATGTTTCCACTTACTTGGCACTTCCTGAGAAGTCCACGCTATTCTGTGAGTTAATTAAGGAAAATAAATCAAATGGCACTTATTTGAAACAATGTAATAAAAAATGAGAGGTAGATTCCAGAATTGACAAATTATACTCTTCACTCTGTCATTAAAAGTCATTGACTTTTAGAATGCTGCCTTTCTATACAGTTATTACCTGACTATCAATGAAATCCAGGGAATTCCCTTTCAGGAGTTTTCTGGAATAAACTTGCCCCAAATTTATCCATGTCTTTTCACTGTAGACAAATTTTTATAAAATAAAATTGTTGTATAACTGATAAATGTGAGATTTGTAGACTAAAGTTCAAGTATATATGGAAGGTAACTGATTCATATACATTTTCAAATTAATGACTTTAGTCTTCGAGTACAGTGTTAGTCTATTTAATATGTCACAAGAGCTGCAGAATTTATGTATGTATTATGCTATGTAAATAGATCTAGGTTTCTCTATTTATATGGCAATGTTCAACTATCCTCTCCATGTAGATGAGAAATGATTTTTGAAGAGAAATACCAGCCTGAAAAATCATAGCATACAAACTATGTAACATAAACATAAATTCATTAAAAATTGAGAGTCATATTAAGAAAGGTAATGTGTCAATTTTATTTTAAATAAATTAATTATATTTTACTATATTTACACACCATATCTGGCATAATCTAACATATCTAAACTCACACAGTGTGTGAGAGTCATTCAATATACTTTGATATCTTTGCAAACTAGAGACTGATCGTTATTATACAATAAGATTTGATTTTTTAAATTATTTTTACCCCCTGCTATTATAATTAAGATTGTGTGCTCACTGGTTTTGCATAATAGCCATTCATTGTGCTATAGTTTGTCATTGATTCAAACCTCTTTTGAATTGATTTCTGTTAAATGTGCAGGTCAAAAGACTTAGGGCTAGGCTCAACTCCTCTTTCTCTTGAGGATCACATCTACACACCTGCAAATGCCTTCACCCACATCTTATAGATGTGAACTCCTTCCACATCTATTTACCTCTCCTACTACCACCCCTAGTTTAAAATTTCAGTATTTCCTGGAATTAGACATCAGCCTAACCATTGGTTTCCTTGGTTATAATTAGTCTCCTCATTCACAGTTGAATTTTTGTTTTGTGTTTGATGACTTAGAGTAATCCTTTAAAGTAGATGGAAGGCATGCTTTTTCTTTTGCTGTAAAAATTTCAAACTCCAAAGATTTCCCATTATGATTAGAATAAACTCCAAAATCTTCCCTGAGGTTACCATGGCCTAGAATGTGACTACTCTTTTCTACCATTCACCCCTTTTTTCATTCTTTTCAGCTGTAATGCATCTGCCTTTTCTAGAACAAGCATTTTCATAACTCTGGGTCTTTACAGTCTCTTTCTCTCCTCCCCCCCCCCCCCTGATTACTCTGTTTCATTCAGGCCTTTGTTCAACTATGATATTCATTCAGAGGCCTTATGCCACATCATATTTAAATAGTTTCTTCATTTCCCTTCATCTGATTTTCTAGATTTATTTTCTTCATATAATTCTTGCTCTCTGAAATAATATTTCAGTTATTTTTAAGTAGACTGATTGTTGTGTATATTTCACAAGTATACTTTTGGAAGGGGTATTAGACTATTTGACAAATTCTAGCATCATCTGCTGCTCTGGCCACACAAAAAAGGCACTTATTGGTGTCCTTTATAATACTGGCTAAGTGACCAATTGCATCACAGATGAGAGATACAGGAAAAGAGATGCGGGCATATTAAATAAACAATGTTTTATTCCAAATGCTATTTAGCTAATGACATAATAAAAAATACATAAATATTTATCATGATCACCAGTGACTGGCAAAATAAATTCCATAGGACTACCAACTTAAATAGCTGAAACCAGTAAACAGTATTAAAATTGTTTTTTTTTGTTTGTTTGTTTTTTGATGGTGGGTACCCAATGTAGCAATACCTGAGGAGGGAGGACACTATACTCCAAAGCACCAACATTATTGTAAGTCTATGTTGCCTCAATTTAATTATTTTTTCAATTGTTTAAGATTGGAGTATTTTAGCCCGACGTGGCCTCTGAATCAACTACAGAGGCAAAAAAGACAGAGATGAAGGAGTAGAGAAAAAAATGGTGTGTTTTTTTTTTTCTTTCTTAGATTAACAGTTCTAGAATGAGATTTCTTTGATCCCAAATTTACAAGTGGGGTTGGGCAGATATGAAGGGAGACTGGCCAGGTCTGCTGAGCTGCAGAATTGAAGCAGCGGCTTCCAGTAGACTATCCAGATTAAGACATATTGGAAAGGACATTCAGGAATGGTAATTCATCAGCCCTAATGACCATTTGGTAAATACCATCACTTCATTTAGAAATAAGCAAGAATAAGGGGATGAGGTAAGTGAAGGGTGGAAGAAATGTATTTGAGTGTTGGGGAATGGGAAAGACCACCCGAAACAGCTTTTGTTGCCTGTTAGATGTGCTCTTCCTACAGGCTACCTATTTTAGTTTTGATTTATTCATTACATATTATCTGTAAGCTCTGTAAGTTCAGGGAAAGCCAATTCCTGATTTATAGGAACAGAAAATATACATGTGGAATGAGTAAAGGAATTAACTTATGTATTCTCTCCAGTGACAACTCTGAAGGAAATAAATAGGCTAGTTACTATATTACATTAATTATTTTATATATTATATATTTAAATACCACTTTTGCATTTATTATTTATGTCAATGATAATTCAAGCTGTATTATATATTATTATAAAGATTAAATTATTCTAAATTATTTTAAAATGATTATTTTTAAGCCCAATAAAAACACTTTTTTATTTTTCTTTTTACAAACTTGAATGACTCTACATTTCATCTTGAAAATAAGTATGGTAGTCATTAATAAAGAATAGAGACTGGGTCAAAGAAGTTGGATTCTAACTTCGGCATTATTTATTTTTGGTAATTTAAGAGACCCTAACCTTTCCTGGCTAATTCAATGTAACCTATATAATTGAAATAATCATGTATAATTTACAGGACAATTGTGCTAATTAGAAATGTAAACAAAGCATTTAGCATAATGACCGACATAGTTGAGACTAAATTAGTGGCAGAATTTAGTCAGGAGATTTTTCAAAGATGGATAAAAACACTGTATTTTAAAAGGTACATGAAATTATTTCCTTTAAGATGAAAACTGATTTATGTGTGGCTCAGATACACCCCTAAATTTTAGGTTTTGTGTTTTCTTTCTATTCTATTCTCTCTTATTCTTTCTTTTTTGAGATTTAAAATATATATATATTTACCTCTTTTTTTTTTTTTAGTATTTTTCTTCACTATTATTTTTTGTATATATTTAAGCATATTTGTTTATTTTTTTCAAAATAAAGGAGTTCTCCCCTCAGGTGCAATCAGCATAATGCCCTTGCCACCAAAGCGCCCACAGCCCTCCACCACGTTCTGCTGTGCTCTCCTCCCCCGCCTGTTCTCTCCCCTCCCCTCCTTAGTGTCTCAATCAGTCGTTCAGTGATCAGTCTTAGTTCGTCTTTGTCCAATCCTTTGTTTGGTTTCTCTAGATTCCATATATAAGTAAAACTATATATTATTTATCGTTCTCCTTCTGGTTCACTGCATTTAGAATAGTCATTTCGAAGTTTCATCTAGGTAGCCACAAATGGCATGGTTTTTTTTTTTTTCATACATACAAGCTGGGGTACAGGCCAGAGGCATGGGGTGGCGAGAGGGTTCACCAGAGACAGAGCGGGTAGCAGAACAGGCAGATCAGAAATACACTGCTGAGGGGAGCAGTGGGCGAGGCAGGAGAGGTCTGCTGCACCATGTGGGATTCTCCCTGGCCAGGCGTCGAACTCGCGTCTCCGCTGCCGACAGCTCCACAGCGCAGTGCTCAGCCACTGCGCCACCGGGGAGGCCCCGGCATGGGTTTTTTGATAACTTTGTAGTGTTCCATTGTGTATATGTCCCACTTCTTGATCCACTCATCTGTTCTGGGATACTTAGGTCGTTTCCTTGTCTTGGCTTTTGTAAATAGTGCTCTAAAAGCATAGGAGTGCAGTTTTTCTTTTGAATTAATTGTTTTTTGTGCTCCTTGGCTACATAGAAATATATATTCTGGGTCATGTGGTAGATGACCCATTTTTAGTCTTTTGAGGAATCTCCACATTTCTTTCCATAGGGGCTGGCCCAGTCTACATTCTCACTAATAGTGTAATTTTGGAAATACATTTAATGGCTTTAATTCATAGCTGTGTCACATAGTACTGCCTTCCGAGTATATTAATAGAAATTTTATTCTTAAGTACTTGAAAATATAGTTTCTTTGTTGAAATTTTGAGAAATATGCAAAGTTGACATGTTGACAGATTTGGGGAAAACAGGTATAACTAGTAATGGACAAAGTACACTGGAATGTAAGTGTCTTTATTTTTATTCTGGTCTTTTCTGAAAAGGGTTATTGCATCTCAAATGAAAACAGAACATATAAAAACAATAATGAAAAGTAAAAATGTAAGATTGTATTATTTGTGTCAAATTTGAAGAAAACATTTTTATCAATTGTGTGTCCTTTTAGATCCTATTGATTTATTTTTAGTATAGAAGCATATTTTTCTCCTACCAAGGCTACCTTGTTGCTAATTAGAAATTAGTACAAAGTTATCAACAGTAGTTCTGAACCATGACACTTCCATATATTCAATTTGTGCAGAGGCATAATTCACCCAGCTACCACTGAGATGAAATTCACTAGTATTTTGTGCAAAAGTCAGTAACCCATTTAAGAGAGATTGTCTTAAAATATATAAAAGTTAACAATGAAGAGTTGACAAATCTTAAGTAATGGTCAGCCACTACCAATGTATAAGATTAAGTGAAGAAAGGCCAAATGGTAGAATTTGGTGAGAGGAGAAAGAGAAAGGAGAAAAAAGTGGGAGATAGAATATCTACCACCACCCCGTCCTTAATTTCTGAGTACATAAATTAAAAGAGAGAAAACTTTTCAGGCTACCTTCAACATCAACAATCAAGACTCACAAAGCGGAGAGACTGTTAGTTGTGATAGAAGTGATCTTTTACATTGTATTCTGAAATGCTCTTATCACTTTCTTTGCTATTATCACTTTCTTTTGAGATTCAGCATGTAGTTTTTCTATGGTACTGCCACTGGGTTGTTACACTTGACCCAGGGGGCCCTGAGAAGGCTCAGCTCTGTCACTGGAGTCCCTGGATTTGTGAATCTTGCTGTGACTCATTTAACATCTTCATCCTTTTCTTCACCTTTCTTAACATGAACCCAATTAAGAGAACTTTCTTCCTTAATACAAAAGAATTGGGTTTGTTCTGCAGCCCAGATTTTAAGTGCTGGTGGCATTTTCTTAGGATGTCTGACTAGTACAAAAAAACAGAATTTTCTCCTCACCTAGGTGTTAGGAGAATTAATTAATGTTTTGAAGCACCTCAGAGTCTTGGATGAAAGGACCCTGAAGAATTATCTCATTTGAATGTGGAATTATTGCATCATTTGATACTGTGGTGAAGCGGGAAGATAAAAATAGTCCTTTCAAGTATAGTAACCAGCTTTAACTCTGTGAAAGTGGTATACTCTGTGTCTGGAAAAGGCACCTACTAAGTATTTTCAGGGAAAAATTGATTCCATGCAAATTTTTGGATTATGCAGTTTTCTTTCGAAAGAAAATTTTTAAATCCAAGCTCCTGCTTTCACTGATGGAGACTCCTTTTCTTCTCTAAATATGAACACCAAGGACATACCTTTTCCACATCTTCTCTGTAAAAATTTGATAGCAAATCATATTAGTAGTTCATATGCTAGTATAAATAATTGATGAATTTTAAAATGACACTCTTACAGCAAGCACTTATTCATATAACAAACTCCATAGCCTAAAGAATTAGCCAGATAAATGGAGAATTCTCCAATAAGGAGGTTATAGATTATTTTGAATGGTTCCGGTGGTCTTGCTGCTCTCTCTAAATTAATAATACATTGTCCCATTTTACATAATAAAGCAGAATATTTTGAGTTAGTGGCAAAAATAATGAAGTAGAGTTTAAAGTTTTTCTCTTTTAAAACAATGTTTTGATGATTCTAAGCTTTTCCTTGTTTCAAATCATAGTAGTAGCATGTACTTTAGATTGGGGAAATTTCTTCACAATACTTTTGTGAAGGTAAAAAGTATATAAATGATATATAATAGCAATAATAACAAAAATTAAAATAATATTTAAAGCTATTATATAACAGGGACTATGCTATTCCCTTCATTAATACTAATTTAAGTCTCATGCTAGTTGGAGGTAGATGCTATTATTATTATTACTGTTTTGCAGATGAAGAAATTAAGGCAGAAAAAAGTAGTGCAACCTGCCAGTGTTGACAGACTAGAATGTGATGCAGTCCAGTTCTGAACTCTGGCCATTTGACCTCAGGTTCCCTACAGGTTCAGAGTCCCACTCTGAGCATCTTGAAGGTTCATCTGATAATTAAGCCCCAATTGTGAGAAACTACACACACTTGCAAAGAGGTGACTCTTGAGAAATACATATTGAAACAAAATATGGAAAAAGGAATTGCATTGTTTTCCTCTTTTTAGTCAGTGGTGTGCCACTCTGCATTTGAAGAATATCGGTCCCCATAAGGTAGGAACAGGGCTTTCTGCCAAATGAGAACTTTAGGGCTAACAGCAGGACAGACTGTGAGCACACAGACAAAAGAGGACTATTCATGCTCGTTCTCTATTTGGGCCTGTTCCATCTTAGCCAGACAAAATTGTGTCCTTGGGTCTCTATTTGAAGAACTCACAGTTGGCATTTTGTTACTCAGTGTCTGGAGAAGTTTGGTTATCTCTCCCCAAGGAATCTGAGGGCTGGACTCATGACCTTGTCACAAAGACTAAGTCTTGTGCTTCCCCTGAAAGAAAATAAACAGATGTGTCTCCCCTGGTTAAATGGGGTGTAAAACAGCACTTAGGCTTGTCACTGTTCCTCCCAGTATTCATCAGCATCTCACTACAAATAGTGCGCTCCCAACTCAAGCAGCTGCCGTCAAGGTAGGAGGTGACAGGCTCTTGGATGGCAAGACGTGTTTTCGGATGTGGAGTAGTCATAGCGCCGACATGAGTAACCTGTAGGGGAATTTAGCCATGGCACTTCTACTTTCAGGATAATGAGTCAAAAATAAGGGACCACCTACGTTGACTGGCATCTAAGAGACTGGCCGTGAGATTATACCAAAATAAATATTTTCTGAAGAGATACGGGCAGCTTGCTTGTCTCCTACATAGATCTACTTATCAGATGATGATGAATCAGTACTTAAGAATGCATGCTTGGAGATTATTGGATATGTAGATAGCAACTTTGACTATCAGCAGACAGGGATATTTGATCCCGTGTAGGCTTATCCCTTGGTTGTCTTCCCACAAGTGTCAGGATAGTTTGGAGAGGGTAATTCACTAACCTTGCTTTAGGCAGAAGACTCACCATGACCAGGAGGTCATGCCTCACACCCTGAGAGACACTGAGACTCAGAGAAGAGTGGCAATGCTTTCATGTCTGTCTTGAAGGGTTTAGGAGTTACCTAGGCTTACACAATCTAGCCCAGGGGATTAGTTGCAGAATATGAGCAGTGAAAGCAAACCCTTCTCAAAATTCTTTGATTTTCATGATTGGAATTAAATATTTTGAATTTTTATTTTGATTGCCTTTACCAAAATATTAGATGTATATTGGAAAATGTGCTATAGAGTGATGTAAGAAAATGCTAACTAATGATAAATGTATTTAGTAGTTAGAATGTCAAGGTTGAAGTAGGTATTTTACCTATGTTCAAAAATTTACTAATAATAGATCAAGTCATCAAAATCTCTACTGTCAGGTATAGCAGGTATATAGAAGAAAACATATATGAACGATGGATGCTGAAATGAAGGTGTTTACAATATAGATGGGGAGAAATTATTCAATATTAAAAAAGGAAGGAAAAGAAAATAAAGAGAAGCAATATAACTAATATTGATTCTAGGCCATAAAGTATAGACTTTGGACTCTCAGTTTGTATTAACCACATATGAAAGCTTGCCATTTGCTAGCCATGTACCCTTATGTAAATTACTTTAAGCCTTGGATTTCTCACCTCATCTGTAGAGTGAACATAATAGCATCTACCTCATGGGTTTCTTGTGAGGATTAAAGAAAACAGTGTAGGAAGTGTTTAAACAAGCACCTGGCACATCATACATATTCAACACGTGTTAGATAATATTGGCATTAGTATTACTATTATTATTTTTTCTTAAAGTATAGATATTATAGTCCTGAGATACTAAGGACAAAATAATGCTTGGGAAGACTTCTGAATATATCCATGTTGTTTAAACCTCAGATTCAGACAATAACAACCCATCTTTCATTATTCTCTTTACATCCATCTGCGCACTAAGCTTTGAATCATGTGAATGCCGACTCATATATTTCTATTTTAGACACAGATACTAAAATAGATACAGACACACCAAGTGATTACCACTGGGTGGTGGAATAGAAAAGTTTCCTCTGGTTTTAGCCTTTGCCTGTTTTCTACTTTTCTTTCAGCGATTATGCATTAATATGCTTTGTTTATACATTGGGGAAAACAGGAGTAGATGTTCTTGAATTGTTTTCCTTCTTCCCAGTCTTATTGCTAATGCCTTAGTTCATGTTTTCTTTCGTTTTTTTAACCACATTGTTGCAGCAGCTTCTTCAATGATACTTTTCTATTTAATGACTTCTGTGAGAATTCTGCACAATTGAACTTCTGCATAGCTATGGTCTTGGAGGACACAGGCCATGAGTTACTCATTTTGTGTGATCTTTTTTTTTTTTATTTTTACATACAAGCTGGGGTACAGGCCAGAGGCATGGGGCGGCGAGAGGGTTCACCAGAGCCAGAGCAGGGAGCAGAATAGGCAGATCAGAAATACACTGCTGAGGGGAGCAGCGGGCGAGGCAGGAGAGGTCTGCCGCGCCATGTGGGATTCTCCCTGGTCCAGCGTCGAACTCGCGTCACCGCTGCCGACAGCTCCACAGCGCAGCGCTTAACCGCTGTGCCACGGGGGAGGCCCTCATTTTGTGTGATCTTGCACACAGCTCTAGCTTAGGCTATCATATATGTCTCTGTCTCCCTCTCTTCTTCTCTCTGAATGAAATAAATGAAGTGAAATGCATTCCCCAACAATATTTTCCCCAAAGTCTATAGATAACTGGGCATATGTCAATGCACAGACTTTTGCTTAAATGGAACTTTGTTTTTGAAGTTTGCATTTTTAAGTCGAAATTTTCTACTTGATAGAAGTTGGATGGCACTAATTTCCTTTTCCTAACTATGTTTAAATTCATTTAAAAATAAAATGAAATGAAAGACTCCAAAAGAATCATATCCCATTAACTTTGAAAAGGGAAATAATCGAGATTTCATTATTTATTTTCCTTCTATAAACTGCCTGTTATACTGCAGAATGTCAGTATCTGGCATGCCTTTCTGCCAAAATGCAGAACAGATGTAGGAGGGCACCTTGGAAACCATACATTATAAAGTGTGGCTGAAGAACTATTTTCACACCTTTCCCAGTCCTGTCTTCACCTGTTTATGCAGGAAACAGACCTGTGGATTTTAGTTCATCTGGTTCCATGCCAGTGGAGTCCCAGTGGCTCCAGACAACTGCTTTCTCATTTGAAGTTCTGTTCTTTTCCTCCCAATTTTTGGCTGACAGTTGCTCAGTTTGGATTGCTGGCAGGATGTCAGAGGTCTCTTTTCTACAGGTTGCCTCAGTTTAAGGAGAATTTGGGTATGGAACAGATTTCTAGGAATGTGAATCAGAAATAAGGATGACATTATTTTAGAGAGCTGGAACACTTTTATGTAGACACCTCAGAAAGACAAGCATACATTGGTTCTCTTCATTTCCCACCCACTTGCATGAGTCTATACAGGACAGAAAACTTAAACTTATAAACTTTAGGCATATGTCCATACTCATCAATTAACAAAACCACATAGTGTAACATCTAAACAATGTCCTGTAACTAATGATTTTCCTGTGATATACTCAGCCAAGTAATCAAATGCCCCAACAACCTCAGGTCATAGGTGTTAAGTTATATCATTAGTTGTGTTGAAGTCTAATAATTAAATGAGAATTAGCCATGAACTCCTATGAGGCAGAAAACTCAAACTTTGATGTTTTACATATTAGAGTGAGTAGAGCTAATAATCAGCTGCACAGGAAAAAAAAAATGCTGCTAAATCCAGATGACGACCCCCACATTTTCCTTGGCATCAGGAACATTGCAGCTGCTTTCCCCGGGGCTGTGGTAATTAGGGCCCTCAGGACACTGCTTCTCTCACTTATGGAAATTCATTTCCCATAGAGGCTCCCACAGGTGACTAGCTTGGTTGGAAAATGTCCACCTTTACTTTGAGACTCTCTTTGAATGAAAGGCATCTGAATGATGTTATGTTTGTGGTTCCTCTTTTCCTTTCCATTCCAGGGGAGTAGCAATATCTCTGAGGAACAATCAAAAAATGCTGCCAGATATTTAGAAATAATTCTCTAGGTCTGACTCTGGACTTTGTTTCCTTTCTGTACATATTATTAGTTTTAAGGAGGTGAAACCTTTATTTTGAGACAGAATAGGATTTAGAACATTGCCATATTCCCTAAACAGTGAGGGAAACCCTCAGCGTAATAAATAGTTCCGTGGCCATAGATGTGTCTTAGGGAATGGTGGTGTGATAGAACCTGCTTACCCTTAAAAATCCCCAGAGCATATTGAATGCCTAAGAGTAGAGCATTACATCACTCACCGAAAAAATACCCAACAGTCTAGACTAGACAAGAAATTAGATAACGTTTCTCTGTAAAGGTCTAAAGGAAGTAAATATCTTAGACTTTATGGGCCATACAGTGTCTGGGTTACCTCTTCATTTCTGCAGTTGTAGCACAAAACAACCAACGCTAATGTGTAATGGATGACTGGTGAATTCCATTAGAATTGTATTTGGCATGTGGTTTGTAGTTTGTTGGTCTCTTGCCTAGACTTGTGCACATGGTAAGATCACAGTTCAATGGCACAGAGATGAAGGCATGCATGTGAAAACCACAAAAGGTAATAACATGGGAAAAACTGAAATCAACAGTGGAGATAATAAATAGGCAAAAAACTGAGAGGAGTAAGTGATCCTTGGGTAAGATTACTTATATTTACCTGAGTCCTGGATAGGTTTATTGATGTTCATTTAATTTCTATAATCCTAAAGTGTACTGTCATTATAGGTCCTTCTGTAATAAGTAGATTTCCTCTCCCTCATTATCAGAGGAGGGTACAATTTTATTTAAAGGAGATAGGAGGAAAAGTTCTGAAAGAGGGGGATGGTAGGTAAAGGACGTCTGAAATATAAGGTGGTGATTAAATAGACTTGAAAGTACAGCAGTGAGATGTTTGTGTCATCTTCATCTTCCTTACTTGCCCCAGCCCCATCAGGGCTGCACTTCAAGTTTGATGTTTGTATCCTTTAACATGTATGGTAACTCTAGGAAAAACATTGACTTTCTGTTTTCATCATTGGCTAGTATGGAGCTCCTTTCAGACTAAAAGTCAAACATGGGACTCCAAGCAAATAATATGGCCAGGCACATTTATTTCTGATAAAAATGAATGTCAATTTAATTGCAAATGAGGCACTCTCCTTAGACTCATGGCAAATTACAATCCTGGCCCTCAGTGCTGAAAGTTTGGGTTTTTCGTGCTAGATTTTCCTGACCTGGTTTAGAAAATGATGTTCTGAGTTTCACCCAGAAATATTTAAAAAGGCATCCTGTGCAGATGGTTTTATGGAGATGTGAATGAAAATGAGTTGAAGATGTCTCCGAGCAGCTGTAGTCTCTCATTCAGAGCAACCAAAGACATCAGAGACACTGCATGAAAACAGAGGACTTGGCTATGTTCCTTATCAGGGAGCTAAGTTACCTACCAGTGAAAAAGATTCTTTCTTTTAATGTGATCAAGATGGTCCCGTGGTGTCAAAGTTGAAGTGTGTTAGCAGAGAGATTAAAACTTACCTTCTGCTCATCTATATTTAACCTGACCACAAAAGATTAAGAAGATTTTAGACTCTGGTGAGCTGACTCATTTTTATTCTCTCTCTCTTTCTCTCTGTGAACACTGAATTTATCATTTAAATGTTAAAAAGGGAAACCAGATGCTATAGTTATTAACTTTTGGAATCAACGATAATCTTCCTATTAAATTCTTCCATCCAGGTATGGACAATTATTTGCTTGATCTAAAGGTGCAGAAAATGCAGGCACACAGGGTTTCAGAAAGTCCAGTTTAATAAGACAGGTGGGTAACTAATAATGTGGAAAATTACCTGCAGATTGAGGATATTGGGAATGACTAATGGCCAAAACTAAGCGAGTAAATTAGTTGCAAAATGATACCATTTACAGTAGTTGTGTGAACGGGGGACTGGAAAGCACAGTGGCATGTGGCAGTGAGCAGAGCTGAGCAGAGTTTGAACATGGCCCAGAAAAGCATGCCCCCCCAACCCCCACCCAGTGGCTGCCTCAGGCCTTCATTTATTTATTTATTTTTGTTCATCTGTGCTGTGAGTGTGAAGTTTAACAGAGCTGGCTCTGGAGTCTAGTTAGCTTTGTGAAGTCTAACACAAAGTCATCACCAAGGTCAAAACCATCAGTTAA
Source organism: Scalopus aquaticus (assembly GCA_004024925.1). Classification (NCBI taxonomy): domain Eukaryota; kingdom Metazoa; phylum Chordata; class Mammalia; order Eulipotyphla; family Talpidae; genus Scalopus; species Scalopus aquaticus. Next base: position 32,608 of record PVIJ01002550.1, on the reverse strand, counting down.
AAATCTTTAATTGGCTTTACAAGCCCCGTAGTTTTCAGACAATCAAGTATAGTCAATATTGGTAGAAAAGCCCATAAAATGGGCTTTGGAAAAATCAAAACTCAAGTATAATTGTTATTAATTGGTAATACAAAGGTATTATCTTCCTAGACAAGGTTGTTGAGCAAATATTACATGAGAATCTTTTGTTTAAATCTATTTTGTAATGACAGGTAGTCTGAGAACATAGATTAGCTTAAAATTTATAAATTAGTTTTATGAACTTGTATATATCTTTCTTGCAAAATAATTAATGTGATGTAATAAATGTGTTGTTCTTTCTTAAATTATATGATGCCTTAAGATAAAAGCACATATGTAACTGATATAGATTCATTATAGAGTAAATTTGCAGAGCTATTTTTTCTTCTTCCAAAAGCTCTTTGAAATGTCATCTAATACTAGCATTTCAAAGTTGATAAATCAAAATATCTCAGTCCATTGTTTCAGCTTGGCTCAGTGACAGAGAATGACAGTTGAGGCAGCTTTAATCAATTCAATTTTATTGTTATCTGTTCTATAAACTGTATAAATGCAAGAAGTTTTTCTCAATTTAGTGTTCTTGCTGCTAAGGTGATAATAATCTGGACCCAAAGCTAATTGACCACTTAACACATTTTCTCTAGCAAACATTTAATGAAAGCTTACTATATCCTGCTTCATGCTTGCGGGGGAAGATTGAAGTGTTGAGGTGAATCAACAACCAAGATGTCTGTCTCCCAAATATTCAAAACAATAGATGCTTTATAGTACATGGTATGTGTCACTAAATGTTGTATTGTGTACTATATTAAGTTACCGGGTAAGAGATTTAAACTCTCCATAACTAAAGCAAAAACATGAAACACATAATTACCTTCTTTATACTCTCACAATTGAAGAACTTGTTTTTAGTAACAAGAAAGAAATTATCTTATAGCCAGGTCACAGAAAATGTGTACATATATTTTTGGATGTCTAACTAATTGTTTTAAACTTCTTTGTTGATTTTACTAGTAGATACTGTCCATTTTTTCTGTCCAGTTGCTCTATCTATCCAATAAAGGGGTCACATAAGTCCCTAAGTATTTTGATGATGAAATCATTCATAGAGATTTATAAAGTGGCATGAATGACTTCACATCCTAACTCTAACAATGATGGCTTTATCTCTTTCTCAGTTTCCCTTCTTTAATGACTGGTGATACAGATGGGCAAAGCAGAACTGTCTTTGTCTAAATTCATTCTTTGATATTTTTTAGGATTATGAGTCAAAGTCCTAGAGGACCAGAACCTGATAAGACACAAATGTTGAATGTGGGTGTAGGCAACTCAGTTGGTGGACTATTTTAACCATTGCAATAGACATTATACAAAGGTAAACTGCACCCTTATTAGCAACTATCAAATAGAATCTAATTCCTTTCAAATGCATTTATTAGTCCATCTATGTTTAGTGAAGTCAATTTTTTCCAAGTTACAGTATATATTTTGGTGATGTATAAGTTTAGATGAGAAAGAAACAAAAACATAACTTGCTTTTATAAAATGCATTTCCTTTTTTAAAGGACTTTAACACCTATTATCTAATTTATCAAATTTTTCACTTCCACTGTTGAATTCATGATCTTCTATTCAAAAAGTAGTTCTTTTCCTTGCATTTCCCCCTTGTTTTAATTAATAATGCTTAAAATATGGAAGCTGCCTTGCTTAGTTATCAAGTGCTATTTATTCTACTTCTTGTACCTGAATGTTTTTTTTTCCATTTCTATTTCTGCTATTTCATTTGTAATTATCAACATTTCCTGTAACTTCATCATGAGTTACTCATTAAAAAATATCTCAAGAGGATAGAACTTTTCTGTGGCAGAGTGATTTTTCCAGCTCAAAAAATAGTACATCCTAAATGTCTTCCAAGTAAAGTTTATATTACTAGTTAATCACTCAAAATAGATGAAATCAACTTTTCAGGGATGATTCTTCCACCATTGTGTATTTGTACCACCTGATTCTGAATCAAAACTGAATTTTAAGATAGATGTACTCCTCCCCACTCCCCCTTTATTCCTTTCATTCTGCGACACCTTATAGTGGGGCTTTTATATAGTTCACAAAGAAGTAGTAGTTGCCACTAAAAATGGTCTCTTTCTCTGTCTGACGTTGACCTGAACATATATGTGAATCATTTTTTCCCTTCCTAGTAAACAAGACAGGTCAGGGCATGGCAGTGTCATGAGCTGGCTGCTCCTCTTGTAACTGTGATTCGCTACATAAGCCAAATGGAACAAAGGGAAATATAGTCAGTTGCAGGGATATATAAGTGGGAAGTGAGGCATAGAACAGCACGCTGCCTCTGTCCCAGGTTTTACCTTTGTGTCTACATGCTTTGAGAGGAGAGGATATTTTGTGCAGTAAACCAGTGGGTTATATTATGACAAGCAATTAGTTTTATCTTGAAAAAAAAGTTTTGTTTGCCTGGAAGAATGTGAGATTTGGGGATTTAATGAGACTTATTGGTTGAAATACAAAGGAACTGATATGCCTAAGTCCTCAAAATCCAGACTTTGCTCTTAGAAAGGAATCGACTTGTTTTATTTTCAGGTAAATCTAAGAAAAGTCAGGGAATCTAATTCTCAGTGTATCTTTAAATGTTAGGGAAACTACTATGTTACTATAGTATACTGTGTAGCTATACCCAGTTAAGTTTGTCTTTATTATATAGCATTAATTGGGAATTTCAAGATTTCTGCTACTTCAGGCAGAGTAGATATTTTTCACCCTTGAGCATTTTATCTTTTGAGTTATACAGTATAATTAGCTGCTTTGTCTGCCTAACATTTTGTTTGCCAGATTTAGGATTAACATTGAAGAAACATCTGGGTTTTCTGAGGAAATCAGAATTTGGGGTTCAGTTTTTTAGTCTTTAGCGGACTGATTTTCCCTCTAAATCATATGTTTTATATATGGATATTCTCTGAATCCATCTGACATGAACCAAGAAATGAAAATAAAAGCTTCTTATTCAATAAGCAGACACATGGACAAGGAATGCTGCCGTGAACGTGCATTTCTTGAAACACTTGCTGTAATTCCCTGAAGTCCTATAACCTTCCCTGACATCAGTGAAAATTATTAGTTTTGTTCTCTGCTGTCGTGTATCATGGTTACCTCTAATTGAAATGGAGGTGTTCCGAATAGCACAATCAGTTAAGAATCTTGCCAAGTGCCTCATTTGGATAATTTATAGTAGGATCTGGGGCTGATGAGTTCAGAGCCCATACGTCCCCAGAGTCCTTAATCTTTGATCATATTTTGTGGTGGGACAATGCTTGATGAGAGTGGAGTTTGAAGATAACTGCTTCCTGCAAATGTATTTATCAAATACCAATGTTCCCAGCAAAGTGATTTGAGATGGGGATTACCTATCACTGGAAATGAACCACAAGGAGTATCTTAATTTGGAAAAAGTACAGGCTTGATACTTTTTAATAAATTCCTGATATTGAATAAAACGTACCACAGCTCTCAAGTTTAAATGGCTTTTTTCATCAGAGACAAGTTGAAAGTGGGAAAATGACTAAGAAAGAAATGAAGGAATTAACATCTTTGGAAAAGATTCAGCTGAGAAGTGGCAATGAAAATTGTAAAAAAAAAAAAAAAGTTATTCTGGACCTTGTCAGGGACATATTCATATACATTTTTCCATGTGCTATGACAGGAATCTTAAATGTGGGGTATGCTGATCCCAGAACATTTGCAACAGAATCCACTAGGGCATGAAAATAAGTTATTAAAATACTAGTACATTTCTAATCTTACTTTATCTTATGGAATCTATTTTATAATATATATCATGTTACTTTAGACTATATACACATATAGGTGTATATTTGTATCTATATATGTGTATATATAGAGAGAGAATATTACAATTTTTTAAATTGAGATAGCTATGTATTGATAAAATTTTGGTGAATACTGTATGGCCATTTCAGTATGATCTGTTGGAAAGTGGAGAAAAAAAAATATAAATGAAATGAGGAAGCAGTAGTCAGGAAGGTCACCAAAAAAATCAGAAAGAATTATAAATGGAGAAAGTAAAGGGAAAAATTTATTTTAAAGGAGGACATGGTAACAGTCAATTGATTGAATCCTGCTCAGAAATCAAGAAAGATGGCAAGTAGACCTGAATATAGTATCATAGATATTTTCAAAAAACTTTCAGTTTCAGTATCATGGTGTTCTAAAGGTCATCTCTATCACCAATTTTGTTTACCTGTAAGGTAAGCCGATGGTAGAGAAAACAAAGATTACACTATTTCTAAAGATGTGTGTGTGCATGTGTGTGTGAAGATAGAAAGATAGATAGACAGACAGACAGACAGACAGATAGATAGATAGACAGACATAATTGACCAGGTAAAGGAATTTAGGTTATTCAGGGGAAGAATTTAGAGTTAAGGAGGAGAGCATAAAGCAGTGAGGGACATAATATACAAACTGTAAGCAGATGAATAAAGAAAATGAAGGATACAGAACTAGAATCCAGAGAGATAGAGGAAAAAAAAATAAGAATAGTTTGGAGACAGATACCAAAGGAGAAAAATCTTTAAAAAAAAATGGAACTGGCAATAATGTCAAATATTATAAAGAAACCAATAAAGTAAAATATATTGGATTTACTAAATATGAAACCATTGAAAGATTTTGTGAGAGCAGTTTGGTATAGTCATGTTGTTAAATGCCATGTTGTTTTGCTTTGAGCTCTGAGTAGATTATGAGGTAAAGAGTAAGACCAGTTGTATAAAGAAACTTGTCTGTGTTGTTTATGTTATTTCAATGCTGTCAGTAGGTGCTTATGGACAAGAAGTTAAAGAGTAGGGATGATGGAAGAAGTAGTTATGAGAAAAAGAGTTAGCTTCTTTAGAAAAGAGAGATGCATGTATGGATACATTATATCCCAGTAATTATTTTAAATACTAAAACAATATTATTACAAGCTTGGTTTGGTTAGAAAGTAACCATTTCTTTAAACTGCCTCAATAACTCATTTCCATAGGAGACTCAGCTTAATAAAGGTCATCAGGAAGATAAAGGTGTACACACACACACACACACACACACACACACACACACACACACAATGAACTACTGCTCACAGAAACAAGTACACATTAGATCCATAATCTTACACATTTCTCAGCAGAGGCATAAGTGATAAACAGATGAACAAGGTGATCAAACACCCAAAGGTGTTTTATCTGCTGCTCATAATTTCAAGATAACCAATATTCAGTGTAAAAAATTCATTTACCGGGGTGTCTGCTACTTATAGTCAAAGCAGCCTGAGAAACTTCCACTCTTCACTTTGCAGTTGATAGGGTAGATGTCCTGTGGCCTCAGGCGGAAAGATTCATTTTATTAAACCAAGATGTCTTCCCAACACCCATCACACAAATCCTCACATTTGTATTTTTCTCATGTTAAAAACTTTATAAAGGACCAATTTATCAGCTCCCCAAGTAAGGGTGTTGGAAGCCATAGGGAAAGAGAATGTCTTTTGTTACTTGGCGTAAGTACTCTTTTGAATTCACAACAGTATGTGAGCATGCTTACAGCATTTTCAATATAACATTAGAGTGTGAAAAAGAAAAGGCAGCAATCACCCTGAGAGAAACGCTATTGAGAATAACTGGAAAAAAGTCATCTTCTTCATGGTAAGATTCACAAAGTAATTCCATGGCAGAAAAGTCAAGGTAAATATTTACTCCAAGTTTCTTAGAACCTGCAGAAGGCTAAAATCTTCACTGTTTCCATTTTAATATTTATCTCATACTTTTGTAAATTAGTTTCATGACCATCATTTCCCAAAGGGTCACTATTTGAGGAAATTGCTGCATTGGGACCATGCTCTGGTGCTGATATGAAATAAAACTTTTTTTTTTTCTTTCAATAAGAAGAAAAATCTCTTCATCAGACCCTTAGGGGGAAGAAATGCAACTTTTCTGTGTATATCCTGGTTCCCTCACCCAGAGGTTGCTTAGACTAGCCTCCATGGGAAAATATACACTGTTTGGCTATTTAATTTGTGAAAAAAAAAAAATAGAAGATGACCCTCTGAAGAAAATTTCATAGTGAAGGGGAAGTGGCTAAACCACTGATGAAATGAACTTGAATATGTAGTTAGATAGATATAGATACATATGGATATATATATATATATATATATATATATGAGTATTATGATTTTTCAGGATCCAATGGCATAGAAATTCTGTAAGCATTTCTGTAACTATGCAATCTGAAAAAAATAGTTTTTGCTTTCTATGCCCTCTGCCACTATGCCACTATGCTCACATCCATGAAATGTACCTATCTCTATGATAATAGGAGCTGTACATAAGTATTTAGATATTTATTTTGAATTTTGTCCAGGGAACAGAATTGTCAATCATAAATCAATTTAGAATTCAAACAATGAATTTATTTTATGTTAGATCAAATTGATCTGGGGTGTGTATGTGAGTGTCTTTGAATGTGTGTAGAAGTCATTTTTCACCTTTATTAAATTATTGAATTAATACAATTAGATTTTAGTCATATTCTCTAGAGGAGCAAGTAGACAGGAAGTAGACAGGGGAATCAAGTGGGTTGAAGCCTTTTCTGTGCTAGAAATCAGAGGTTATGGAGAGAAACATCCAGAGAAGTAGCTACAAGACAGCAGCAAAAAGACTTCAGAATAAATTTTGATATATTTTTTAAATCTGTATTACATTTGGTTTTGAGGTAAAAGTTTAAGATTACAAGTTAGATAAACACAGTATTTGAATCATGCCTTCACCACTTAATATTATTGTAATGCTGAACATGTTACTTTGTCTCAGCGCACCATCATTTCATTATCAATAAAATTGAGATGATAATATCTATTCTATTGAATTGTCAAGGCCAAAATAAAATTTGTGAAACTCATTTATAAATTATAATAAGTTATACAAATATTGGAAATATTACATTTTGAAAAATTCAAAATACAGTCGTTTTTTCTTTTTTTTAATATATATTTTTATTGTTATTTATATCTTTTACATTTTGTCTTCCCCTTGGGTGACCCACCACCAATTCACCTGTGATCCATCTCTGTGGTCCCTTGTGTCCCTTTCTACTCCATCATACTCAGAGAAAAAAGCCAGAAAGAAAGAGAAAAATATCGAGTGGTTTCACTTATAACAGGACTATAGGGAAACCAAATAGGAGAGAGACACTTGGCAGGGGGGTGGGGGGGAAGGGGAAGATAAAGGCACAAAATACAGTCTTGAACATTTTTTTCCTACATTTTACTTATGAAAGAGATATTTAGATTGCTCGATAGCCCAACTACCTTATTGGCAAGAAGTCCAATGTTTCCCTTTTAAATTTTGACAACCCACACAGGGACACATAGACCTAAAGGGGGCTGTGTTCTGTTTTTACTTTATAACTGGAGAAGAGCTGGAGTCTGATCAGACTATTACTGCCAGAATTCCCTGCTGTGACATGGTATTGCTATTAAAAATTGATCTCAAGCAGTCCTCAGGCTTATTCTGGACCACTGCTGACATCCCATTTAGGTTGCCATGGCTTTCCAGGAGGACAGTTTCACTACCTCATGCTGAACTCAGCCAAGTGCTCTCTACTGGCTGCAGTTCTTAGAAAGTTATTGTATTCCCTTTATATTGTTTCCATTTCCAGTCATATCTTCCAGGTACAACCAGACTCTGGAGACTCCACTCACTTCAAAGTTCACTCACAACCACAAGTCATTCCCATAGTGACTCCATACCTATTTTCAGGAAGAGCCAACTTCAGCCATCTCCAGAAGATTTCTTTGGCATCTCTATCATTCAAGAAAAAGTAAAAGACAAATGAAACAAAACTCTTAAATTTAATTTTGCCCTGCTAGTCAGATGCACAGTTGACTCAATTTGTTGTGAACTATTATATTAGTTCAGTGATGCAAGGGGTTATAACAAGCAAACCCTGAAATCTCAGATCACTACAAAAGATTTTTTATTTTTCATTTTTGTGAAACTCCAAGGTTATTCCATCATCCAATGGTCCTGTGTTTCCGACCAATGTATTAGTACAGAAAAAAAAAAAATATTGTCCTTTTAACTTGCTTTCAAATTTACATCATCTATATTTCACATTTTGTTGATGAAATCCACTCAACCGCTTCTTGATTTTGGTAGCCATCAAAGAATATTGCCACAGCATATTTAGGTTACCATTCTCCAAACTCTGAAAAGTTTTTTTTTTTTTTTTTCTGAAGTGAAAACCTATCACCTATCTTTGCAACTTGTCTACTCTCCCAAGAGTTGAGTGAAACCCATGATTTCAAATTGGCCTATTGAAGTTAAATGCAAGCAATGTGGTTTGAAGGAGATCCAGATTCATGTAAAATCCTAAATGGAATTCTTGTATTTGACTTTTGAATTTTAGAATGTATACTATGAAGGGGGATGTTACTAAAAGTCTGAAAGAGAAACACTAATTTCACCAACAATCCATAATTTCCAATTTGTGAGAAACACTGAAAAGTACTGCTAATATATTCAATGAATCTGAAATTTAAACTAGCATATGTTTATTAAAGGGAAATAGAGTTTAAGAGTTTGTGCATATTAGGTGATTGTTTTATTCACCATGAATAAACTTTTGTACATGATTTCAAAATCCACTATCAATTTTGCTCCCTGATTCATTTTGTGATGAACAAATAAGCAGTCTGTAGACTCAAACAGACTTCAACAAAGGAAAGCAAATGGTAAACAAAAGACGTTTTTGCCTTCTGATGCTTGCATTGCAATTTTTGTTTTGTAAATAACTGAGAGGAAACCCTTCCAATTCATCTGATACCATCTGCCCCTTTTCTCTTTACATATTCCAGTGTTTTCAGGCTTTCAGGTCCTGTGCTTACTATTCCCTTATTCCCTCTGCTGGTGCTTCCCTTTTCTTCCATCGTTGAATAGTTGACTCTTCTCATCCTTCAAGGGCCTCAAATTTTATCTCCCTAATTCTATTGTCTAACGTTATTTTCACCCAGACCCACCATTTCTCTAGAATCTTTCCATCAATGTCATCCTATTTGTTTCATTTTTGCACTTAATAGAAATCTGAAAGTATTTATGAAATTATAATATCTGGTTACTTACTTATGAACTTTTCCTTTGTTCTAGGAATGTATAGTTCTGCTTTTCTTTTTATTCTCACTAACACTGAACTGAATTCTTGCTAATAAAGTTCAACAACACATTTCACTAGGTGACAAAAAACTTACCCAGTATATTTAGGGACACTCCTGGCTCTTTTCCCTTGTCCTAAGACTGCAAATTGCAATAAAATTTTAAGAGCTCACTGTTTGCCTTTGAATAGATGACAGATATGGACTGTGGGAAGAAGATCTTATTTGGGCTTTTTTATGAAAATAAATGAAGCTTGAACTTTATGACCCTTTCCATTATCAGTACCAACTTATATTTTCTTTATTAACAGAAGATCCACCCCCTCCAATTATATAAGCTTTAGGTGTCATGAAACCTGAGTCTACTCCAGATAATATCCTAAGAAAGACCATTAAACTAAACACTGTGTTTTATACTAGCAAAACCATCCTTCCAAGTGTCATTTTCACTTGGGACGCTTCAAATTAATAGGAATAGTGACAAGTTGCTTGCTTTGATGTCTCTGTCATTGGAGGGATGTTTGACACTTCTGTGGGGATGTTTATCCTAGAGAGAAGAAAACTATGTGATCATAGAGGCTGCATGTAAAAAACTGATGGACGGTCATGAAAAAGTGAGGTGCAATATATTTTGGTAACTCTGAAAGGAGGAATTGGACAGAAAAAGAAACAAGGAAGGAAGCAGGATTATTGGGAATTGAATATGTACATTTTACATTTCCTCATTATTTCTTACAGAGAAATGTGTGATAGATTTTGCATGAAGGATACTGCACTTAGTAGATAAGTGACCTTCTACTCAATATCACTTATGGTGATCTTGAATGGTCCAACAGAGACACAGTTCTTTAGGACTCCAGTTTTTACAGGCACAATAAGTAACCTATGGAATGTGTTCTGTTAATATTATTCACTTAAGAAAGCAATGCTTTACATTTATCTTTTTATTTTTTATTTTACAAGGTTTATTTGTTTTTCTGTTTTTTTATTTATATATTTTTATTTATATCTTTTACATTATTGTGTATTCCCTGTGAGTTACCCACCACTGATTCACCTGTGAACCATCACCATAGTCTCTGTGGTCCTTTCTCTTCAATTTCCATTTTGAACCCATATCCTCCCTCTCCCTCAATGAATGTCTCTCATTTATGGTTGCCTGCTAGTTTATTTTTGTTTTTTTGTTATTTTTTTCCCGATCTCTTATTTGGTTCCCTTATATTCCTCCTATAAATGAAACCACACAATATTTTTCTTTTTCCTTCTGTTTTATTTTGCTGAACATGATCCCTTCTAGCTCCATCTATGTTGCTGTGAAGTGCATTAGTTTATCTTTTTGATAGCTGAATAGTATCCCATTGCATATATGTATCACATCTTCTTGATCCAGTCATCTATTTTTGGGCATCTGTGTTTTTTCCTTATCTCAGCTATTGAAAACAGTGCTGAAATAAACATAGGGGTGCATGTATCCTTTTGGATTAGTGTTGTTTTTTTTTTTTCCTTTGGATAGATTCCCAGAAGTGGTATTGCTGGGTCTGTGGAATCTCCATTTTTAGTAGTTTGAGGAATTGCCATACAGTTTTCCATAGTGGTTGGACAAGTTTGCATTCCCACCAGCAGTGTAGGTGAGTTCCTTTTTCTCCACATCCTCGCTAACATTTGTTGTTGCCTGTTTTTTAATGTGTGCCATTCTCACTGGTGTGATGTGGTATCTCATTGTGGTTTTGATTTACATTTCCCTAATTATAAGTAATGTTGAACATTTTTTCATATACCTATTGGCCATTTGCATTTCCTCTTTGGAGAAATGTCTTTTTACATGTATGTTTTTCATAAATAAATGATATGCCTTGAATTTTGTGAATTGTTATTCTAGACATATTTTGGAAATAGTCTGTATATTTTGATTACATCAAATAGATAAACCTACCAAATAGGAAAATGAAAGAGAAACATACAGAGAGAGAGGGAGAGGGAGGAAGAGGGAGAGACAGAGAGAGATGTGGGCATATAAATTACCTTTCTGTGGAAGACATGGAGAAAAAAAATTCTGTGTACACTACAATGCCACCTGTGGCCTTGAGAGAACCATTCTGAAGAAAGATAGTGGAAATAAGACCAGATTGTAGAATTTGGATGGGGATGGCAGGGGTGGGAATCTTGTGGTTAGAGGAGAGAAAGCTGCTTTGGAAAGAGGGATAGAGGGAGCAATATAAAAAAACAAACTCACAATGAAAGGAATCAAAATAAAATAAAATGAAGCTCTTCCATTATTTTAAGTCCCAGAAGGAGCATGAGAAACAACAACTTGCTGTCAGAATGAAACTCTGAGTGTTCCCATCAGAACTAAGTTACATTAAACAGAAGCAGCTCTTGTGGTATTATGCTGCTGTCATTTCTTGGTAAATCCGTGTCATTAGCATTGATTTCTCGAGGAGAGATTAAAAGAGGTTTAGTTAGGAGAGTAAGGCAGGAGTGGATATTATCCAAGCCAATGCAGCTCTGGGTCTCAAAGATGACATTTTCCTCTCTGCTTCATTAACTTGCAGAGCTTGTTGAGCTTTGGCTGTTTCTAATTAATTCTTTTACTGGCTTTTTTGAATGTGTATCATCGCTGGCAAACCATATAAAATGAAGAAACCTCTCTAAGGTTTTACCCTTTTAATTATTATTTTTATTGCTTAAATGAAGCTCCAGAATTGCAAATGTTGACATTTTGGTTTATTCTAGCCATTAAAGTTTTCAAAGGGGGTGGGGGGAAGAAAAGTAAAAGGGGAGGAGGGAAGGGTTTGGGCAAGTAGCGTTGAGCCCAGGAAATGAGGTGAGGATGGGTCTCAGTATCGGAGACAAACACTAGAAGCGGAAAACAAACAGGTTTGTCAAACGTGAGCTCCATGATGGTTTTGCTCTTTGAAGAAAGAGCAGGAAAGGAAACATCATTAGAAGTAATTCCGAGTGATCTCTTACAAGAGCCAGTACTCAGAAACATAGGACACGCTGCTGCCTGTGCCATTTGCTTTTATTTCAGAAAATAGTTCCTAGAAAATATGGTACACATTATTTTTTATTTGTTTGAATTTAGATAATAGGAATAAAGAGAATAGCTTTAGGAAAAGAAAACTTCCATCAAAACAAAGTATGTAAATTTGCTTTGGCATTCAAAGGGCAGCTTCTCAGAAATGCCAGCTCTGGCAGGCCTCATAAGTCATTTTCAGCTAATAGTAATTGATCAGCTATGTAAAAACTACAGTGCTGGACATGTGTGTTTATGTTGGAGAATATCTTTAGGTGTTGTTAAAAAGGAGTTCCAGAATAATCTACCTTTTGTTATTTTACACTGTTTGTAATGCAGAACATTCAAATAAAATAGAACACATACTATTACCAATAGTTTCCTTCCCACATTTCAAAAAGAAGTCCATTTTTGGAACTAGAAGGAATTTTTCCTGTGGAAATGTGTTTTGTACATGGTGTTTTAGTTCCCAAGTCACTCACAAAAGCCTATTTAAGTCATAATGTAGTTGAACTACTATAACGTCCTAATAATACTATAGAAATTAAATACAAAAGATTGCAATGTTTCTATGGGATAATGCATTCTGAATTTAAATTTGCATCTCTAGGAATGAGTCTGAGGGGAATTATTTCAGCTCCAAGTCTACAGGGCCCCTTTCATTTGCACTCAGAGCTTTAGCATGGCAGGGATGTGGACATGTGAAAGTAGGTACGGTGGCACAGTGGGAAGATGTGAGAGCAAAATGCTACCATATGACCCCCAACACCAAGCACCCATTGTCCTCCGCAATAGTTCATGGGGCACCCTCCCCACTTTTCTTTCTGCCCTTACCCTTCACCTCTGGTGTCATTAATTCTGCAGTCAGATTTCTGTCAGATTTCTGCAGTCAAATTTTTTTCTGTCTAGCACTTTGTTTTGTTTCTCGATATTCCACATATAAGTACAACCACTCAGTATTTGTCTTTCTCCTTCTTACTTATTTCACTTAGACTTATTCCCTCTAGTTCTATTCATATTGTCACAAACAGCAAGAGTTCATCTTTTTCATAGCTATATATTATACCATTGTGTATTTTACTACATCTTTCTAATTCACTCACTGGTCCTAGAACGCTTAAATTGCTTCTATAACTAGGCTATTGTAAATTGTGCTACAATGAACATAGGAATGCACATATCCCTTCAAATTATTTTTGTATTTTTCATTCTTTAGGTAGATACCTAGGAGTGAAATTGCTATGTCATATGCAATCTATTTTTAATATTTTCAGAAATATGCTTACTATTTTCCATAAAGGCTGGTCTACATCCCCACCATTGTGGGGTGTAAGAGGGTTCCTTTTCCCCCACATACTTACCAACCCTTGTTTCTGGTCTTTTTGAGAATGGCAGTTCTCACAGGTATGAGGTTGTAGATGTCTCATTATAGTTTTCATTTGTATTTCCCTGATTGTAAGTAATGGTGAGCTTTTTTTCATGTGTTTGTTGGCCATTTGTATGGTTTTGTTGTTGGAACATTTTTTTGAGTTCTTTGTAGGTATTGAATATCAGCCCCTTGTCAGGTTTATAATGTATAATATTTTTTCCCCTTAATGATAGTTTGTTTCATTGTGCAGCACTTTTTAGTTTGTATAGTCCCATTTGTTTATATTCTCTTGTTTCACTTGCTATTGGAGACAAATCTGTAAAGTTATCATTGAAGTCAATATATTAAAGTGTTTTGTCTATTACTTTCTCTATGCTTTTTATGGCTGCAAGTCTTACATCCAAGTTATTAATCCATTTAGAGTTAATTTTTGTGTATGGTGTGAGGTAATAGTTTAATTTAATTCTTTTTCATGTGACTGTCCAATTTTCCCAACACCACTTGTTAAAGAAACTTACCTTTCTCTAGTGTATACTCTTGGGTCCTTTGCCATATATTAACTATCCATATGAATGTTTATTTTTTTCTGAGCTCTTAATTCTGTTACATTGGTCTATGTGTCTTTTTATTCTATAACTTACTGTTTTGATTTGGGTACCACCAAGATGAAAAAAAAAATGAGCATTTCTTTTTGTTATCTCCCAGATACAGTTCTCTTATTTGATCACATCCCTGAAGTGATAGCACATTTATTTTAAGAATTTTTTAATTTTTTTTTTTTTTTTGCTCTTTTAAAGTTGTTGTGTGACTACCAAATAGGAGAGCTACACTCAGCGGGTGCGGGGGGAGGGAGGATAAGGGCACAAGATGGAGTAGAAAAGGACACAAGGGATCACAGAGATGAATCATGGCTGAATTGGTGGTGGGTTACCCAAGGGGAATACAAAATGTAAAAAACATAAATAACAATAAAATATAAATATATTAAAAAAAATTGTTATGTGAGAGCAAGGAAGATGTAGAAGAGGATCTTTCTCTTTCTGCTTCCCTACCAATCTTCTCTTCCCTCATTAACATTTTTTTGCACTGTGGCTTAGAACCTAGAGAAAAAGTCAAAATCTATGTAGAATAATTTACATTTCAAAGAATAAACAGAGCTGGTCATACCATTTATATACAGAAAAGGAGAAAAATGAGGGGATAATATAATAATACATAAAAATGAAATTTACTGATTGAATACTGTCAAATGGTCTTTTAGGTAATTCACACATACTAACTCAATCTTCACAGAGATTGTAAAAGTACAGTTATTATCCCTTATGTGCAGATAAGAAAGCAAAAACACTAAGATCACAGAGCTTATCATTTATGTGATGAGTTGATGACAATTTCTTCAAAAATGATGGAGCCCAAGAATGGTGCTGAAAAGACTAGGATGCCCCAGGGTCACAGTGCCCAAAAAAGTCTTGTTAATGATTTGTCATTTTCCTTTTATCTCTCTTTTGTTCTAATCATTCACCACTGTCATTAATCTGACCTAACTCTCGAATCTATCAAGGTCAGATAGATGAATTTCAGAGTGCTTCCTCAGGTGTGTAAGAAAAAACATTTTCTGGGGCCTCCCTGGTGGCGCAGAGGTTAAGCTCTATGCTGTGGAGCTGTCAGCAGCGGCGACATGGGTTCGACAACCTGCTGGGGAGATTCCCACATGGCGCGGTAGACCTCTCCTGCCTTGCCCGCTGCTCCCCTCAGCACTGTATTTCTGTCGATCTGCCTGTTCTGCTCCCCACTCTGTTTCTGGTGAGCCCTCTCACTGCCCCCACGCCTCTGGCCTGTACCCCAGCTTGTATGCATAAAAAAATAAATCTTTAAAAAAAAAAGAAAAAGAAAAAACATTTTCTTATTTTTCCTCTAACTCAATTTCATTTCTAAATATGCTCTCCCATTCCACTAGGTTTTAGGGAAAAAAAGTTGCTTAGCTTGTTTTGTAATTGTCTTAAGGTGTTATGGGATTCTAGGATCTGAGACATGGGTAGTGGTTTCTAGGGAAATGCTGAGACACCATTTTCTGTTCATACAGATCTTCTCAGAGAAATCCATTATTCCTGAGTACATAATCTCACCAGCTTCCCAGGCTCCATGCCTGGGACAGATCCTTGCTTGGGACTTGGGAATTTTGAATAAACCTGAAAATCCTGTGTCCAAAGCCCAACACTCTGCTGCCATTCCAGCTAAGGGATCTTAATAAATTAGTTATGCTGTTGTATCCAGGAATTGATTTTTAATTACTCTGGGACTTCTAGAACTTTTCTTCCTACTTAATACTCAGTTTGGGAAAGCTTCCTCTAATGAAAAGGAGCCCAGGTGGATTCATTTTTAACATTTCTTCTTACTGCTTCTTTTAGACCACACACTTAACCATTTGATCTTTGAAAACATCATACCTGCTCTGAAGGATTTAACAAAATCAGAACAAACAAACAAAAATCCAAAATTACTGGTAGGCTACTCCAGCCTTCCTCTCTGAGAATGATGATAGATTGAGAACTGAATAAAGAGAAGGAAAAAGTAGTCAATTAAAAAGGCAAATAACAGGTAATTTTTAATATTTCAAAATGTTTTCCAACCACAGCATGAATAGGAGGGATTCTCAGGCAATGGGGAGAATTTAGGGCAAAGGAAGATGGAAGGAAAGTCAATCCCTTATGGTAGCAACAAGTGAGTAATAATGATTTTGACAAGAATCATATCTATAAGGAAGGCATGGGTAATCCTTACCCATTAGGTGAGGAATGGCTGGAATGGAGAGGCTGAGTGCTGGAATTATTAAGGAAGGACACAAGACTTTCTCTGTGTTTTTAAAAGATAAGTAGGATTTAGAAAAGCAATAACAAGAAAATGGAAAAGTTAGATAGCAGACTCTATCCGGCTAAGTATAAACACTTGCAGTTACAAGCATTTAATTTGACTGGGGTCAAGTAGAGCCTACCAGAGGGGATAACAGAGTCAAACAGGCACTGGATGAGCATGGGATCCAGACTTATGTTCCTGAGATTGCTATGCCCAAAACTGATTATGAGAATTTATGCATGTAGGTCAGGTTTCTCTTGTAGAACATTGAAGTTGTACTGCTGGATCCATTTGCTTCCAACTACTTCTGCAATTCTGTGTGTGATACTGAAAAATTTGATTCACTGTTCAGATATTGGGCATAGAGTTGTCAATCTGTTCAACTGGGAATTATAAAATGAACATATTATATGCTCCATTCACTCAGAGGATTTACCATCTCAAGCTAAAAATTACCATTAGAAGTAAACATTCAAAGAAGCAAAATAGTGTTTTCTTTGCTTTTCTAGCTTGATTTCAAATGTCACCTTTCTCTCTTTCTTCTATTACTCCAGGCATAAGTCATAAAACATATTTTTCAGACAACACCTCTCTTGCTGTTCTCCTTTCCCATCTCTGTGAAATTATTCCCGGTGAGACCACAACCCTCAGTACAAGTGGCTGGATGACCCAGTGAGGGACTGGTACAGCTCGGACTGCTGTTCTAATGACCCAGTTCCTTAAGTGCAGACATGTTGCATAGAGTAGTTGTTGTGTTTCCACACAGAACAAATTACTTTTCCAAGGTTAATGAATGGTCCAATTCTAAAATGTTTACTTCCACTTTTCTCAGATGTGGGGCTCCATTACTTAGCTCCCTCTTAATAAAACCCATTCCACTCCCTCTTAATAAAACCCAAGAGTTCCAAACTTGAAATGTCATCTGACCTCTTATTTGAAATTTCATATAGTTTCTTTTAAGTATTTACAACTTACAAAGAGAGATCTCCTCTCTAATTTTTTTTCCAAGAAACAAATAAAATTATATGTGGGATTTGGCAAGAGAGGATAAATCTTCAACTTTAGTCAAAAATATTTCTTACCAAGAGATTTGGAAATTTGGTTTATTGATTTTCCATCAGTGTATTTTCATTTTTATTTATTTAGTTTGTGCCTCCACTAGGGGCACAAGGGAGAATTAGAAAGGAGGATGAGTCTGATTTGCACTTGGATTTGTCCTTACTTAACCATCAGGTGTTCTGGCAAAGGATGATTCTGACTTTGAAGGAATGCGGGAAAGCAGTCATCCGGAAGAAAATAAATTGGAAATTAAAAAAAGTCTGGTATTTTGCCATAGTGGTTTTTTGAGTCAAATGTCTTTGACTTTCATGAAGATCATATTGAATAAATACAAAAATGATCCACTGTTTACGAGTGTTTGGGTTTTGGAGGAGAGAGGCAGAGTGGTGACAGAGTGGGTAGAATTTGCTGGGAGTAAAACTTCTTCCAGGCAGGTGGCTAAATCTTGACTAACTGCCAAAGCACTTAACAGCAGCCACCATGACTCAAGGCACTCTTCCATGCTTTTAATTTTTTCCAGACTGAAATACCTTGAGCGAAAGACGCTGCCAGCAACTGCCATCGAGGGAGGGTTGCATAAATGACAGAAAGAGAGGCTGGGAAAGTGTCTGAGCCAGGTGAGGCAATAGGTGGGCCTTCTGATTATGGAGATGCATCAAGGAACAAGGTGAATGGGGGTAGCTACAAGAATATGAGCATCTCGGGAAATGATGGGATCTGTCCTTTAATCTTCACAAAGGTTACTGAGAGTGAAACCTTAGTAATCTTTGGAACAGGATCATGCCCATTGGTCCACTGGTGTCACCCCACTTTCTGGTATATAGTTATAGATATTGAACATTGACTGAAATGATGAAATAGGATCCACCTGGAGTCAGGGTTGACTATATGGCACCAGTAAGCAGAATTAAACTGGATGAGGAGACATGTTAGTACCAGTTTGTCTTGAAGGCTTTAATGCTGACTCTGGAGGTCTGACTCCAGTTCTACTGCTACTCTATCTGGACTGGGACTTTGTACAGGCAAGATAGCTTGTCTGAACCTTGGTATCTTCATCTGCTGAACAAGCAAAAATAATAACAGGGAATGATTAGATCATGTGTAATGTAACTTTTAGGTCTGACACTGTTTGACTATTATTTTTTGTGAGAAGATTTTAAAAATGACAGGTGTTGAGGGAGGGAGGATAGGAGGAAAATGTTAAACAATTTAAAAATAATATATAAATGTAATAATCGTAATCGAGAAGCCGGGATCATGAGATTACCTGTTCATGGAGGGGAGTGAGTTATTACATAATGTATCCCTGACTTTTCATTAACATTAAGATTATTGAGAATTTCTTTTCAAGTTAAAGCAATATATGGTTTTGCCTATAAATGTGCCATGACAAAATGAGTCTCAAGGAAGGGCAGCTTTGAGAGAGTGTGATAATTTAGGGTGAGTTTAGGGTGAGTTTACCAGGACTTATAGCTCTATTTGTTCTTTACTATCTAGAAGAACACGTATAAGGAATGAAAGTTCTTGGAGCTTCCTCCTTCTTAATCTGCCCACTCAGGAGGCTTATATGAATTGGATTCTTATCCACATAGACTGACTAAGGGAAAATCTTAGTACATAGCTTGGAACAGACATTCACTCAATATGGAACAGACAACATCTTATTTTGGAAAACTAAGAAAATATAATGACGAAATATATGTCTACTAAGGTGTTGTAACTGTGGGTTTACCAGGGAAATGTTCAGACTTAGAATATTTTTTGCTTATCTTATCAAAGAAACTGTTTTACCATGGGGCAAATTGTTGTGTTTTGTTTTTTTTGTTTTGTTTTGTTTTTTTTCCCTCAAACATCACAATCCAACAACTCTTATGTATGCTGGTGTAAATAAAGGCTAACCAAATATCACTTGAAGTCTATTTGGAGAGGTGGTGGTAAAGTAGTAAGGCTGCCATGAAGGCAGGTATGTTAAGAGTTAACTCCATCACCGTAATTTTGTCACGTACTAGATCTAAATAAAGGGCCAAATACAAATTAATCAAAAATGTATTTTATTTTATTTTTTTTAATTTTATTTGGAAGCATTTATATACAATCCTCATTGGAAATGTAGATCAATAACATAATAGCAAAATCCATGTTCATGAATTAGGATATTGAAATTCAAGACTTTTGACCTTGAGCATCACAATATTTCTGAGCTGCTGTTCTTTTGTTGTTATAAAATAAGGGGAGATACGGTATAGAACTTTATGGTTCTTTTCAATCCTAAAATTTTCAACTGACTATAATTAAGAATTAAATTTATTGTACAGCATTTTAAAGATTTTTTTAAATTTATTTATGCATACAAGCAGGGGTACGGGCCAGAGGCTTGGGGAGGCGAGAGAGTTCACCAGAGACAGAGTAGGGAGCAGAACAGGCAGATCGAGGGAAATACACTGCTGAGGGGAGCAGCAGGCAAGGCAAGAGAGGTCTGCCACGACATGTGGGAATATCCCCTGGCGGGTGTCGAACTCGCTTCGCCACTGCCAACAGCTCCACAGCACAGCGCTCAACCTCTGCACCACCTAGGAGGCCCAGATTCAAGAATTTTTTGTTTAAAATAAAAATACAGATTTAGGAGAAATGTTTTTCAACTATATAACTAAAATCTCCTTTTGCAAAATCCCTATTTTTTCTTTGTCTAACATAACCTAATGAGGAAATTTCCTAGAAAAGCAATATCACTGACAAAATGTTTTCTTTGACTTCATTCCTTTGTTTCATTAACCATTGTCTTTCTTCCACAGTAACATTTTTCCTGTATCAGGTCATAACACCTACCGACTCTTTTCACTCTGCCAACCAATACTCTGCACTTCAGTGATCTGTACTATGGCTCGCATTTTCTTATATATGTTTTTATTTAATTCTTGACATCCTAAATTCCATAAAAAGTAAGTTCCATGCGTGCATCATTGATTACTAGCTTTGTCACCTCATCACTATCTCCAATCTCAATGCAGATTGTCTCTCTTGTCCTGTTGCAATGCACCTAGACATATAATTGATGCTCAGTGGTTCATTTGACGTTAATTTAATTTATATTCCAAATACTGTCATATTGTAACTAATTTTATATTATTCCTTGCATGTTTCCTAATACAATCTTTATACTTAAGTCCCGTTTTATGTGTTTGTGTGAAGCTCAACCCTTTCTGCTTTCTTAATTGATGAATTACTTGCCAAGTCTATTTCCCCATATTTCTCCCTAAGGTGGAGCTAGAATATAAAGATATGAAGTAAATACTTTTAAGAATGTTCATATGAATATAGTCATGTTTTATACTTATACACCCTTGAGACTTATAACGCCCGTAGTCATTTTGACACATTTTATTATATTGCTTGTAAGTCTTACCAAAGATTTATTAAAGAAAATCTAAAATTATGTATACCTTCAAGAAATTTACAGTTAATTTGGGAATAATTTCTGATTAGAAATCATAAATAATGGTTTACAAAAATCAGTGGTGGTAGGTAAAAAGGATCAAATGTTATGTCCTGAAGAGTCAAGACAGCTTCTGTAATTTTTGATGAAAAGAACCTGGTGGGAGTGACACTGAGTTAGTTTATGAGCATGGATTTTAAGAGCCTGGAAGCTTACATATCATGTCTATTTAAATATTTGAGTTTGAACCTAGAGGATGTCCAGTTAACACCACTAATAGTCTC
The DNA here is from genome assembly GCA_004024925.1 of Scalopus aquaticus. NCBI lineage: Eukaryota > Metazoa > Chordata > Mammalia > Eulipotyphla > Talpidae > Scalopus > Scalopus aquaticus. Next base: position 11,353 of record PVIJ01002550.1, on the reverse strand, counting down.
ATGTAGAAGGAAGTAAGGTTCCCAGTTGAAAGGTACAACTGACAACCAGCATCAATGAGAACCATGTGAGTGAGCCCTCTTGGAAATGATTTTCCAGTCCCAGTGAATATGCTTGAATGACATTGGTGGAGCACAGACAAATCACTGTAAGTGTATTTTTAAGTTAATATTTCCAAGCCATCAAATTGAAACTTTTCTCCTTCCATTTATAAATTGTCTTGGGACAGTCTCTTCCACTCCTGTGACTTCAGTTACACGATCATGTTGATGTTACCGATATCTTTGTTTTCTTCTAATACTTAAACCACTGGTCATACATAAGGATTCCTTCTGATTATGTCTATTTATATACCTCAAAAGCATGTTTAAATACATTCTCAGCAAATCCCAGCCCTACCAAACATGTTTCTCATCTGTATTCCTTGTCTGAATGATGACTTTACCATTCAACTTGACATGCATGTTTAGGAAAATAGAAATTAATCTGAACTTCTGCAACATATATAATGGATGTCAAGTCCTTTTGGCATTTCTTGCTGATTATATCTTTCATACCTATACTGAGCTTTCTATTCCCATAATTACTGAAAATATTTCAAATCTTTATATTTCTAGTAGGAATTATTAACCACCCTGTTAACTGGTCTCTCTCTCGAGATCTCCCCCTTCCCCAAGCCAGTTTCTATTTTCCTGCTAGAAAACTTGTACTAAACTATGACTTAGCAAATCAATACCCTACATAAACATGCCACATAGCAGCCATGCTAAATTCTTAAATCATTGCATAAGATTCAAAAACTTCAGGATCTACATATATCCAACCTAAACCAGTTATTGAATGCTGTGTTATAAGCCACCCCAAAAGTTATTGGCTGAAAACAATAAAGTCCTTTATTTTGCTTGTAAAATGCCTCTTTTGTAGAGTTCAACAGAGACAGATCATCTCTGCTCACTCAGTGTCAATTGAGGAAGCTCAAATACCAATGGCTGGATTCATCTGAGGGCAACCCAATCCCACATTTAGTTGGTCAGTGATGGGTGTTGACTGGAAGATTCACATAGAGTTGGCAGTCAGCAAGAATAGCTACTTGTGAACTTTCTAATATCATGGTGGAAGATTTCAAGGGAAAAGAGAGTACCAACTAGTATCCATAACCTTATTTGGAAACTAGCCTCAAAATTCATGTATGGTCCCTCAGTCTATATTCTATTGGTTGGAGTAGCCACAAACACTCCCAAGTTCAAGATGTGGTAAATATATCTGTTCATGAGAGAATGACAATTTTCTGGAAAATGAGGTGGGGCCAGAAATAAAGCTGTTACTATTTTTGGAAAATCTAATCTGAAACATTGTTTGAGACACGGTGTAATATATTCTACTTTACTTGCCTTCCAAACTAATTACAATTTCCTAAATAGTTAATATACTTGGTATATTTTTCTCTGTGTATGTTCATATATTTGAGTGGAAAATTTATCAGTTACCCTTTTCTTTTTTAAAAAAGATTTATTTTATTTTTTGCATATAAGCTGGGGTGCAGGCCAGAGGTGTGGGGGTTGAGAAGGTTCACCAGAGACAGAGTGGGGAGCAGAACAGGCAGATCGACAGAGGTACACTGCTGAGGGGAGCAGCGGGATGAGGCAGGAGAGGTCTGCTGCACCATGTGGGATACTCCCTGGCCAGGCATGGAACTCATCCCACGGCCGCCATGACAGCTCCATAGCACTGCGCTTAACCCATTGTGTCACCAGGGAGGCCCCAGTTACCCCTTTCTTACCTCCAATTCATCCTTCAGGATTGAGTTTGGCTGACATTTCATCTTAAACACTCTCTCTAAAGACCTAACCTCCCTCAGGCTGCTTCCTCTGGGCTGGTTTAAAATCATATATTCTGTTTGTTTGCTCAAACATTATATTATACTTACTTGACTGCTCATGTATCTTCTCTGCTGGATGCTAAGCAACTTGAAGCAACTGGTAAGGATGTAATAACTAATAGTTAAATATCTAATCACTAAGACTAAAAAGATGCTTTGGGCCCCATTGCCAAAGACTTTGAATGTCAGACTAGACCTCAGACTATATCCTAAATAAGCCTAATAAACCCTTGTCTTCCCCAGTTTATGAGTATTTATTTTGATAGCATTAATCAAAGAAGGGATATAACACTAACTTGATAGACTAATATGAAATTAGTCAAGGGTGGAAGGTACAGTGCTCTCTGATGATCCATAAAGGGACAATAACTCTTAGAAAGATTTCTAGGCAGGTAGAGAAAGAGACTTGAGCACGGATCTACTGTAGTCTTATGACACCACTAAGCATTCTGTCTAAGGACTATTGTTACGTTGCAGAGATTTAATTTCTAAATTGAGCAATTCCTGACCTGATTTTCTGGAAGTTGATGAGTCACACATGTATAGATATAGATAGAGGCTTTACTAGTGTGGGTCATTTGTAATGCATAATGCTTGCAGTTTAAATTAGCATGACTTTTACAGATCCCTTAATATGCATAATCTGACCCAATATTGAGATGGCCTTTAGAAAAATAGAGAGTGAAGGGGGAAAATATATATGAAGTGATTATAGAGATTTCCCAAGTGCTAGCAGACTAATTTGAAAGGCCTTAGCTGAATTCTGATCAGAAACTCTCCAAATCTCATTGTCACACCTGGATTTGGCCATCTGGCTACTCTATTTTATTATTTCCCAAACATGATTCCACAATGAGGATGTCAGATTTGGGCTCAAAATGATTTTACCCTTTTAAAAAAGATGTAAACAGTAAGATAAGGCCTGAGGGGAAAAAAAAGAGCAAGCTTGATTTGTGTCTGGATTGATTAATTTCTTCTATAAAGGAATTAGTGAAAATTTCAAATGCATGTTTTTATGTGTAAAGGAGTGATACTTTGATTCCAAATAAACTTTTCTTTTTGTATATAATATATTAATAATAAAGATAGTGTTTAACGGGAAACCATTATGAGCCAGATAATGTAATTATATGAAGCAAGAAACTTAGTTATTATCCTTAAGGCAATAAATATGATTGGAAAGATAAGACACATGAGAAATAAGAATCCATGTGGTGCCTGATAATGTCTGTAGAAGTACTAGTATAAACAAAATTTGGAAAAATTTTGAAGAGAAAATAACTGAAGGTACTTCTTACCAAGCACTTACCTATTTTATTTCATCTAATCACATGTTTTAAGGATCTTATTATTTTAGGATATTATCCCTATTTTCAGGTGAGGAAATTGAAGTCATACATTTGTACAGAACTCAAATTAGAGCTTGATTCTTATTCGAGAGATATTTTTCTTTTCCAGTTTGTGATGCTGTCTCTCATTTATTTTTTTAATAGCAGTATGAATGATATATAAAATAAACATTTGTCAACTTCAGAGAATAATTTCTACATGAGCAAGAATTAGGATACCTTCACACTAGAGGTAGGTATTCATCTGGCCTTGAAATATGTGTAGACTTGGAGAAGTGAAATGGCAAGTGGTATAATGGTACAAAAGTCATAATTGAATAAATAGAGAGAGGGAAAAAATGCAGATTGTAGAAAAATTGATCAGTGGTAAAACAGGGAGATCTACCCATGAGAGATCCTAATACTGGACTAATGAGTTAGAACATTAAAGGTGAATATGTTTGCCACCAAAAATGAGAGAGAATGTTTTTTTTTAAATAGAGCCTGAAGTCTGTTAGATTTATATAATATTTAAATAGATTAAGCATACATGAACTAGAAACTAAGCACTAATTTTATAATAAACATACTATATTATAATTAGTGGTTACAGGAATACCAAAAGTACAGAAAGATGCAAAAATTCAGGGTTGATTGAGTTCATTTCTGCATCCCATGAGAGCTAAATCCAGTCTTTGTAAGTTATGGTAGAACATAACCTTTCTCAAGTTATACTTTTGTGCCTCCTTTTGAGAAAAAATTACCGTCATGAAAAACATCTAGGTCAAAAGTAACTCACTATAATATGGAATAAGGTGGCAATGGGAAATTGATGCCTAGTTTCTGTTCCAGATTCACTCTTTAACCACCCATTACAGAACCCTGGACCCAAGAGTCCCAGGCTGTACCTATACCAAAATTCCTGACTTTCTATATAGTTCACACTAACACAAAAGTACCTTCACTCTTCATGATACTCTATTGATATATGAAAGGGTTCTCTTTCCTTCTCCATCACAGAAATTAAACTCAATTCAAACTCTTTGCTTCAGTAAACTTTATCCCCTCATATTCTTTTCTGAGCATCACCATAATGGTGCATGCCTTTTAAAGCCCTTAATCATATTATGTAACATTCTTTTGTTTTCACTAGAATATCAGTTCTCTAGAAATAGGTAGCTTTTTTATTCTTCTCTTCCTCTTTGGTGTTCCAATGCTGATTTGGAATAAAATGTCTTTAAACTCATGAATATTTCTCTCTGTATTTTAAATCATGATGATTCAGAGAATACTAGTAAATAAGACTATGTAAGGAAAAAATAAAAAGTTTTAACTTTTTTTTTCCTTTGGTAGAATGACTTCTGAATTGTAATCTGAACAGGATAGTCTTGAAACCTGGAGCCCTAAGGAAACATCACAAAAATTTATCCTATCCATGTTAGGCAAATTATAAATTCTAGCTGCTGGCCAAAACTTTCTAAAAGATGTGCAGAGAGAAAACAATGTTGGAAAGAAAACAGTGTGAAAGAAGAGAGAGAAGTAGTGAGAATTATCACATGAAAGTAATATATTTAGCTCAAGCAGAGATAGTTCTTATGCAAAAGAGAAGTCCAAAATATTCTTAGCAATAGGTACTCAGAGGAATTGGGCACAACCCTGAACTTGCAGGCAGTACTAGAAGCCTTCAGACTGTCTCAGAGCAGCCCCTCAATGGTCATAGTGGAAACTTAAAGATCCCTCTTTTATGTTGGCTCTACAAAGAAGGAATATGAAGACAACTAAATATAACTTATGACAACTTGTGGGATCACAGGCTCGCTCCCAGCATCTCCAACAAAAAAGAACTTTCAAGTAATAAGAGTTATAGGTTCCAGTCTGGCTTGTAACAAAACTGCAGCATAAGCCAAGTTATCTTAGGTGATCTCCCATCACCTTCATTTCCATGCTATCCCCCACTTCTGTAAGTCAGTGCTCCTTCGGTAAGTCCTAGCTCTTCGATCAATGTTGAGCCAATAAAATAAATGTGATTTAAGAAATGGAACCCTCCTTTTTCCTAAAACTGACCAAGTATTCTTATTCAAATTTAGATATCTTTTGGCCTGCACATTTTTAAAACCTGAAAATTAAAAAGATTGCTGTTAAGGAACTCTAAAGTATCTTCTAACTCTACTTTCTTAGGGCATTATTAGAGTTAGTGATGAAGGTAGTGATGTAAAGATGAGGTCAATCGATGGTGTGTTGTTTAACTATTGCTATTACACCTAATTCACTTTATTTCTCTTTCTTCTTTTCCTCCACCACCATTAACAGTGCCAGAATCCCAGTCAACCTGTCCTACTTCTTTTCCTTCATGCCTTTGTTCTGGAGTGGTAGCTAGGAAACACCCAACATCCAGAAGAAGGTGATGGGAGTCTGGGTTATTCAAAAGGATCCATCTTGACTAATTCTGCTACAATGGGGCACAACCCAAAAAGTCAGGTTCTGTTATGTTCAAACTCAGAAGCATTAAATAAGCAGCAAATCCTCACTGAGGGAGGTAGTAAGAGAATACATTTAGAAAATTTGATATATGCAAATAGAGTAGGAATTCTTAAACAGCCGGCTATACAGTTATATGGATTTCAGGGGGCCAATGAAGTTACCTGTGAAATAAGAATATATTCTCTTATTTTCAAATATCTAACATGTACCATATCACTTAATTGAGAAGGAAGAAAATAAACCATAATTCTATTAGCACTATCTTGACTTTGTTAGGATATTTAACAAAAAGTCACAATTATTTTCAAATTTCATTTAACTTCTTTCAGATATCTCAAAACAAACCATTTCATATGCTGATTATCACAGTAGCATTAGTTATTAAACTGAACTTTAAATTGTATTATTTAATACAATAAATGTATATAGCATAATGCCACACATTTTTTTGTTTTAGTGTTTTGATAACTATTTTGCTAGAGCTAGCTTATTTTGTATTCTGACATATTTTATTATATTCACCACAAGTATTGAAGAAACTCTTGTCCACAGAATTCAACAAAAGATTGCTCTGAGGAGCCTAGACTGCCAAAAAGTTCTACAGAGAAAAAAATATTTAATAATACCTAAATAGAGCTATATGTTATAGTTTCAAAGGCAGATATTAAAAACATAGTGTTGAATAGTAAAAACAAAATAAGAGCTATAATCCATAACACATCTGTATGCTGAAAAATCAAACAGCATCATTCATCTTTTAAAAAATACATCCACACAGATATGCACACTCTAGATAGGGAAGTTCATATGTGGGCATTGAAGCAGGATTTAGGATTTATCAGATCCTAAAAATAAAAGTAATAGAAAAAAGACCTTGTTAAACTAATGATCATAGGTGTGTGCAGATGAAGGCCAAAAAAATTGCCAATAAATGAAGACTGGGAATTGGTCACGTCCCAAAATCTACCCAACCTCCAAGAGAATACACAAAGGACAGATCCATGACAGTCAGACCTTACTCTTATAAGATAAATATGATTATTTCCCTATCTCTGTCTGTCCCTCTGTGAGTTTCTCTTCCACAAGAAGGGTTTTCACACCTGTTCTCTTAGAGTTTTCTGTTTCTGTTCTCATTGGCAGAGCCAAGACTGTGTTGAACCCTTCACCACTTGAAAGTTAATAAACACATAAAAGTTCACAGAAACATTTTTCTAAAATAAGTGAGATTTTTCTGCCCAGCACAATTGAGTTTTTAATCATTCTTAAACAAATAAAAGTGTTGGTCCATGAGTGTGCCTATACAATGAAACAAAGTGTTAGCGGGTACTCAATTTCTGTCGGAGAGCACAGACTATATTCCACTTGTATTTCACAGAGTCCTTATCTCAATACAGACAACATCATGTAGAGCTTCAAAATACATGTTAATTCAATATATATTAAAGATTTTTTCAGCAAATAAGACATCATTTCCCCTTTGCAAATGCTAATTTATTTATGTATTTGTCTGTGGAAAAGTCATATAAGTTCCTCCAGAACTGTGAAGATATATTAAATTTGAATTATCTTTCTTCTTATCCATTTGCCAGAAATATATTGTATCAGGTGAATTATGTAATAAATTTAACCAATTATAAGGTCTCTGGCCATCTTTGTGTACAAATTTTAGGGGGGGTGACTCTTCCTTTACTAGGCTGGTTATTCTGCTTTTGAGTTTTTGCCTAAATGATGAGTAATAGTGAGAGTGAAATTAAGAAAATAATTCATCCCCATCTATATAAAATTCACTCTCTTCAATACACTAGAATATAAGTGATATGAGGGCAAGATTCTTAATCAGGGTTTGATTATGTAGCCCAATTCAGGTAATCTGCAATAACTATTTGTTGACTTATTTGTCTTAAATACAAACAAACAAATAAGGTGGCAAACTTATGATTGACTTCCTTGTAGCATTCAACAACCTCATTTCTTAAATGGGATGCCAGATGCTTCAAGTATTTATCTAAGAACGTGTCCCTGGTGGTTGTGTTTTCTCTATTCTTTCCAGCTCCCTTAATGGAGATTGATCATATTTTTTTTTTCTATTTTTTTAAATGTGCTCACTTTTTTTCAGGTTTCCTTACTTACATTCTAGCACTTATTGATAAAATAGAAATCTTTTCAAACTTATTCAGGAGTTGATGAAAGCAGAATAGAATTAACATTTTGTAATTTGTTTGAATTCTTAAAAATAAAACTGTATCATGATTTGCTATTTAACATCATATATTGTACAATGCTTGTTTTAAAATACATATCAATTCCATTGCATCATTCCTTCACTTCATTTTCAGTTTTATGCTGAGATATCCATGTGCTATGCTTTCATATTTCATTCTCAAAGTGATTCCTATGTAGCTATTGAAATGAAAAACATATATTTATGACTAGACTTTATTACATATTGAATTCCAGATCTAGATCTACGCAATACTATTAGACAAGGTTTATATCCCTGCAAATCACCACAACATCCACTAATATAGTTCTTCCCAACAACTGATTGTGGTATGGCTAGCAGATTATTGCAAAGCTATATGGATTTAAAAAGAAAAAAAATATGTAAATAATTATATTAAAGGAGATAAATCTATTTGTGAATAAGAGCAAGCCATTTGGATTTTAAAAGAATTTATGGCAGTATTTAATCCAGTTATTCAAAAAGGAGGAGAAAAATGGAAATAGAAAATAAAAGTCAAACTTCTAATAGAAAAAAAGGGATAATTTTAAAAAGTGGGAAAAATGTTTGGTTGTAGGAGGAAAAACAGTGCCAAGAGACCAATTTGAGCATGTCAGTCCATTGTTTGTTGGTCTTATTTAAACTTTGTGACTTTCCAGATTGGAAAGATGAATATCTACTTAGCTCCTTTTTCATCAGTCAAGGCTGGATCTCTAAACAATCTTCAGGTAGTGATCATATCCCTGTTTTGGTTAACTTCTGGGAAATTGTGGAGCCAAATATTAAACAGGTACTTATGAAATTGTGCTCAACCACCTGTTCTCTTGACCTCTGGCTGACCCATTTAACAAGGACCAGTATATGTCAATTAGTGCATCTGATACCAAATATAACCAGCCCTTAATTTACACTCAATCTTGAAATTTTATTTTCTTATATTAATCCAGTATAGTTTATATCACAATAAATCCCAATGGATATGGAACTCAGTTCTGAAAAATATATGTGTAATATTGAACCCAGCAACAGAGATTATAATCTACCCACTTGATTTGCATATTCACATATTTTGCTTCGATTTATTTATGATAAGTCTTAAATTTGTAGCTTTGCTAAATCATTTTCCTCATGTTAAGATATATCAAACACTGGTGTTTATATGAACCTCTAGGACATTGATTAATAAAAAAGAAGTCCAAATCCCGGCTCTCACTTCAGATCTATGGCCTGAGAATCAAAGATACAGCTGAGATGTTTTGAGTGCTAGCAAGTTTGCCAGGTGATTCAGATATGCGCCAACACCCGAAGCCCACGAGGACGCCCTTATATTTAGAGGACGCCAACTCTGAACGAAGCTTCACAAGCTTTGTATCTTTCTGTTGTGGCGTAATTGGACCGCCCTAACAAAATAGAATCCCATCAAAAGTAAGTAAAAAATGTCCCAGGTACATAGCCAATAGTTTTTACTTGCTCTCTAAATTCATCTCAAGTTAGTCCCTTTCTTTCATTCTTAAGAATATATGAAGTGTCTGTCACTTTCCAGGAATGTGTATTTGTTGGGAGCAAGATAAATATCGTCTCTACTTCCTGGACCCAGAGGCAGGAGCCCTCAGGGGTGCACGTTCTGGAGTCTGACAGTCTGCATGTGAAGCCTGGCTCTGCTCCATAACAACTTGGGTAAGTCTATATCTATTTTTAAACTATTTACTGTATTTATAGCTGGGATATTGGATTAATATGTACTTAATGAGGCTGTAAAGCTCAAATGCTTGGTTCATAGCTTTTGTTTCATATCTGATAATTTACTGATAAGACGGCACTATTCTTTCACATAACTATATTATTTATGCCATACATGTTTGAGATTGAGCATTTTTAAGTCTGGAATTTTATTTTTTCCTGCCTAGTACTGTGTCCATGTAAGTAAGCATGTTTCTTAAAAAATAAGTGTTTTCTCTTTAAGGATAGATAATATTTCTCAATTGCTTCATCATAGCTATTGGAGAGTCAAATGCTTCATGCTGTATGTGCTCATTAAATACATATCGAGCTGAATTATGTTACAAATCAAAAATTATATATAGAACATGTGTCTCCATGTGTTTGTGTTTACTGCTGTATGCCAAATTACCTCAAAATTTAGCAGCTTAAAACAGCACTTGTATTTATCATTTTGCCATTTCTGTCGGTTAGGACTCTTGAAACACATTAGCAAGGTCCTTTGCTTTCCCTTCAGATATTGGTCTGCAAAGCTATGGGAGACAAACTTAGAGACTCACTTCGTGTACATGGTGTTAGGCAGAATGCAGTTCCTCCTGGGCTATTGAACCAGGTTCCTTGCTGGTACTTTTCCTGAGGCTGCCTTCAGTTTCCATAGCACATGTGATTCACCAGCTGCTTTATCAGAACAAACAATTAAGAAAAGCCAGAGAGGGAGTACTCACTAGCTGAAGATTAGTCCTGTGTCCTAATAATGACCATATGCTTTATTTATGCAAGTTACTCAGTCCAGCTGATATGCAAAGATAAGGGGATTACAAAAGGGTGTGAATGATAGAAATTGACCATCCCTGGTAGCCATGTCAGATGTTGTCTACGACTGTGTATGTTGATGAGGCATGTTACACCCTAGTAACTGGCGGTGCTGAAATAAGTCCATTTCTCTAAAGCTTTCTGCCTCTAGCCTGCATTCAGAATCACCTGTAGTGATCTCCAGCGTTTCTGATTCAGCATGTCTGTAATGGAACTGTATAATAAGACCATGTCAAAAGGTCCAAAATAAAAAAAAAAAAAATTAAAACCAATGTATCACTAGAGTAGGAATTAGTAAAAGTTTACCGTGAGCACACTGAAAAGACAGTTTTCAAATACTGAATGATGCCACTGTTCCTAGTTCTCTAACTAGGAACAGTTAAACCAAATAGGCAATGGATTTCTAAGGTATATTGTTATTAAAACAGCTAATACAGTGAGGAGTTAGTGATTTTATTTTTTGCAGTGATTGTTATATGTATTTTTAAATTATAGAAATTTGTTAATGGCAGATTGGGAAACAATTTAAATTTGATATTCAGAGGCATTATCAATAAGTGACTCAGTTCTTGTTTTGTGAAATAAGCTAAATGAAGCTTTGTTTGAATGGCAAAACAGGTTTTGTCTGATGGAATCTGCAAGGCTGCTCTCTTTTGTGGTTGATTTGAGTATGTACAGGTGTTGCAGTTGATGCCGGTTTGGGGCCAAACTTGGAAAAACTCTGTTAGACCAGATACCGTATTTTAACTACACAAAACATCTCTTTGTTGTGAGGTAAACTCATTTGTCAATCAGTCTTGCAGCCCTCCTTTCCCCTGTTGGGAGAACTGCTGATATCCTTTGCCATCTGTAGCTATCTCTGAAAAAGACACTAAGGTTTCCTCTACTGAGAGGTGCTTTTTTTTTTTTTTTTT